>JASDQU010880186.1:0-11624 GCA_032191745.1 Picea mariana
CATTTACATTTACAATTGGGTTCAGCCTAGAGATATTACAGCTTCGGGTGAGACTTCTTCTCTTCAGAGGAGATGAAAATGCCAGTGCTATAGACTACTCGGTACTTTTTTTTGGTAACCTAAGAAGGACCCTGGTCTGATAAACCTTGTGCCAACAACACCTAAGAAGCTTCAGGCTTTGGTTACACTTTTCTGCTCAGGCCAATTTACAATTACATCAATTTTGGAAGGATCAATTTTCAATTGTCCTCCTCCTACAATATGACCTAAATATACAAGTGTAGTCTTTCCAAATTCACATTTATACATTTTCACATACATCATTTTCCTATGAAAAGTATCCAATACTTTCTTTACATGACTTAAATGTTCATCCCAAGTCACTCTAAAAACAAGAATGTCGTCTAAATACACAATCACAAATTCATCTAGGAAAGGCCTGAATACATCATTGATTACACGCATGAAAGTTGTCAGAGCATTACAAAGCCCAAATGGCATAACTAACCACTTAATGAAATAAACAACATTATTCGATTGATCAAGTAAATCATCTATACAAGGAAGAGGGCATCGATTTTTCATCGTGATTTTATTTAAAGCCTGGTAATCGACACACATTCTACATGTGCCATCTTTCTTTGGCACCATCATGATCGAAGAACGACAAGGAGATGAACTAGGCCTGATGACCCATTGATCCAATAAGCCCTGTACCTTCTTCTCGATCTTTATCATCTCCACAACTGACATCTTGTATATGCCCACATTCAGAAGTAGAGAATCTTGCTGAAGATGTATCTCACGTTGGATTTCCCTCTTAGGAGGTAATCCATATGGTCCCTGAAAAATATCATCATACTTAGAAACAATATCAATTAATTCCCTTTTATGATATGGATCACACCCTTGGAAAGTGTCGGATGTCTCTACATCCTTCTCTATGACAACCATGAGTACTTATCTCTTATTAGTGGTTATGAGTCTTTTCATTTTCCCTGCACTAACAAGTGTTGTATTTACCCTCATGCTATGAGATCTAACAATATATTCCAATCCCCCTTTAGTAAGGTGGTATTTGTTCTCATGACGAAAGAATAATTCTTTTATATCATAAATTTAAGGACTCCCCAGCACTATGCCACATATATCAAGTGGTACAACATCCAAATCCACTTCATCAGTCAACTTTGAAGCAATAGAAAACCCGATCCTACAATGTTTGGTGACATTAAGTTTTTCTTTATCAAATACCCAACTAAGAGGATAAGGCTTCAGATGTGGTTTTGTTTCAAGACCCATCTTCTTGACAAGTGCTTCAGATATTAAGTTTACTTGGGAACCCAGATCAAATAATGTATCTATATTAGTATGTTTAGATACAACTCTTATATGAAATAACTCATTCCTCTTTCGTTCATCAATATGAAATTCATCATTGGAAATTGAACTAGCGTGAAGGGAATCTTTACCTTGTACTCCAACCATTGTGATATTTACTTCATCTCCTGAATCAAAACCAAGATCTTGCTACACTGTAGAAACAAACTTTGTCTTCCTCTGTCCACCGAACTATTTCAGTTTATTTTCTGGATGCAGTTTTCAACATTGTTCTTCATCATGACCACCCTTCTTGCAATGAGTGCAAGATGGTTTTCCTCTTTCTCTTATCACTGTAGAGGTCTTCTTGTCCTTCATTTTGAACTTCTTGAAAGTCTTTTGTGGGAAATTGGAAGGTTTCTTCATGGGATCCTCTTGAACTTGTTTCCCCTTGTTCTCAAGGTGAGTGGCTTGCACACAAACTTCGTCAAGAATAGTGGGGTTAAATAAGAGAAAAGTATAACTAATATAACTATGAAGTGCACCAATATACTTCATTAAAGTTTCATAAGAATCCAAAGGAATGTTCAATGCAAGAGATTTCTTCCTAAATTCTTCTGTGAAACTTTGTACTGTCTGACCTTTAATTTTCCATAAAGTTTTCCATTACATCATTCCTTTATGTAAATACCCTAATGGATAGAATTACTTCCTTATCTTTGATTTAAATTCCAACCATGAGGAAAGAATACTACCACACTTATTCCTGTCCTGAAGCTTTCTCTCCCACCATACAAGAGTAGTGCCTTCTAAACAAGGAGAAGCCAATTACACTTTAACTTTCTCTTCGTCAATATGCTGAACATGACAATATACTTCAACCCGTTGGATCCAATTATATAGTTTTTTAGGATTAACATCTCCATTAAACATAGGTAATGAAAATTTTACATCAAGCTTTAATAATGGTTTCTTAAAATAAATTTTATGGCTAGAATGATGAGAGTGATGAGAATGCTCAAAGGAAGAATAACTAGAACTTGAAGGTGAAGATGGAGGCTCAGGAGGATCTCCTCCAGCCCCTTGGTTTACCAAAGCATCATCATCTGGTGGTGCTTCCTTTTTCCTCACTTTCTTCTTAATCCTCTTCTCATAATCTCCATACATTCGTTCGACCATTTCTGACATGCCATAAAAGACCATGTGGAAGTTTTTCTCATTTTCATCACACTTGTCCTCTTCTTCCATCTTCTTCCTTCGAGATGCATGACTAACTTTGGGCCTGAAACTATTAAGAGTTCCTTCACCCTTCTTATGCTTGGACCTAGTAAGCATTCATACTCATCAATTCAAGTCAAAGTCAACTACTCTAATACCAACATGATCTAGGATATTTTCATTAGGTGACTTATTAAAGAATTGTATTAAATGGGAATAAACAAAAGTACACCATAAAGAAGGAAAAGATCAAAAGGAAAGAGACATAAGAATGAAATATGAACACAAAAACTTGATAATGCAGTTCATCCCTAGTGGACTACGTTTCCTGGTCCTGCTCTCAAATGGGTAGGCATTTTTATTAGCTCCACAAAAGAATTGGGAAAAATACATAAGTATACCTCATTCTGGAGTTAAGATATGGAATATTTGCTCAAATAAAAAAACAAACATCACCATTGTGTTCATGGTGTCAAATTAACTAAAAATTTATGTCTGCATGCCTTGATCCGAGTCTGGCAATTTCAGGCCCAAGAGACACCTCTACCTTGGTTTTCGTTCCCTACCTCTATAAATGAATGACTGGAAAATATTGAAATTTGTGCCCTATCTCAAAATCTGTGCCAAAATCCATACGGGCATGCTCTTAGTTCTCCTCCCCCCTACACTAGCCAAAATCTCCTTTTTATAACAAAATGTGGGCAATTATGTAATACGTKTGTTGGTTGGCGTAGTGGTTAGGGAGGATATTTAAGGCACTTAGTTGGTAGAGGTCCCAAGGTCAAAACCCATGGGCCTCCCCTTTTTACCATATGGTTGCAATAGATTTTTGGAAAAATTGCTAAATATGGTAGAGCGGCTACTAAATTGGCGAAGATTCTGGCACACAGTTTCGTGGTTGGTTAATTCAATGGAATATGCCATATGTAACAGGACCTCTGCTATATTTGGTGGGGTCCTGTTACATATATTGTTTTTTGGTTTTCCGGTCGTGGGCCCTTGAGAGTTTCGGGGGTGCCATGTGGTTCCCTCCGATTGGGCCACATGGCATCCAATGATTGACCCATCTAGCTACTGACGTCACCTCCATGTCACCTCCGTACGGGACACATGGAGCCTTCTAGGTGGTGCCACATGGCATCACCTAGGGGTGCCATGTGGCATGTTTTTATTGGTCCACATGGAGCCTTAAAACTCCTATTGGTGGGTGACACATGGTAACCTCTGGTTCTACCATGTGGCATGCTGATGTCATTCTTAAGTCATCATGACATGTGTCTTTCTCTCCACTTKCCAYGTATGTTGTACGAATGATGACATAATCCGTACTGATGTTGACATTAACAGTACGAATGTTGACTCATCCCTGTTGACTAGGCTAGGTTGACCAAAACTTTGAACACTTATATATTTCGATCTATAACTCTGTTTGATGAGTCRTTTGCACTGTTAGAGAGCTTGTGATGTGCTCTTCGCGATCATGCAATTTTCACTGAGTTTTGGGAACTTTGAATTTTTTCCCTTTTTTTGTCTGCTGAATCCATTCTAAGCGTTTTGAGTTACCTCTGTGATTCATGATTTGTTCTTAGCCTTTTCTGGATCCTTTTTGGATCACGCCTTCACACTGATATATTTTTGGACTACCAAAAGCTTTCATCAATCAATAGGTAAGTGAGGGAAGAGTCCCCTCACTTTTTCCTTCTCAATCCACTTTGCCTTTCTTGGATGAGTGCTCTTTAAGCCTACTCGAAGATAATCAACATCACCCCTGCATGAAGTCCTCATCCTTCTGTCCAGGATGATATCTTCCTATAACTCATCCAAGTAATCTACATTTCAAGTTCCTCATCCTGATCCATGATCCATGGGAGGTTAAAATATTTTCAAGTTCTCTACGTTCACAAAAGAATAAATATGCATATAAGGTGGAAGATCTAAACAAAAATCATTAGTGGCTCTTTTCTCCAAGATAGTGAAGGGTCCATATCGGATGGGCTTGAGTTTATTTCCTTCACCCTTCAATTGTTCCTTGCTGATGTGAAGCCATACCCAGTCTCCAACCTGGAATTGATGATCAAACCTGTGCTTGTCATGCCGAGCTTTATACTATTCTTGACTCTTCTCCAACTGTTCCCTGACTGCCAAGTGTATCTGCTAGATCCTCTGGATGAACTTGTAGGCTCTGTCATGTGTTCATTATTCATTCACATCGTCATATATCCCATACATTAAGTCCAAAGGAGCCTTTGGTAGGTACCCAAAACACGTCTCAAAAGGTGAAATCTGAGTGGATGAATGTAAAGATCGGTTATAAACATGTTGTACATAGGGTATCTCTTCATCCCATAACTTAGGATTCTTTTTACAGTAGCCTCAAAGAAATAGTACCACTATTTTTCTTACCACCTCTGTCTATCCATTGGTCTATGGATGAAAAAGCAATGCTCCTCTTCAATTTGGTGTCCACCATTCTCCACAAGCTAGTCCAAAAGTATCCAAGACAATGGACGTGGGTAACCCAAGGTGAACCCAAACATACTGAAAGAAAAGGTTATCAGTCTGCTCAATAGTGATCTTCTTTTTACATGGCATCAATATCCACATCTTGTTGAACCTATCCACTACAACATAAAAATAATCACGACCCCCTATAAAATCCATGGAGACACTTTCCATGGATGGGACGAAACATGAAGTGGTGAGTATAGCCCCAATTTTCTATTAGTGGGGTTACAAGTAGAACACATCACACACCCCTTTACATATTTAGTTACAATCACTTTCATTTGAGGCCGATAAAAAAACCTTTGCAAATGAGCCATAGTTTTTCCTACCCCAAAAGGCCTAGACATAAGAGAAGTGTGAGATTCTCGTATCACATGGACTCGTTCACTTGTAGGAATACATAGCTTCCCAAGATGATAGAGTAATTTTCTGTGCAAACAATATTTCTCTATGTGTGCACCATGGGTTAGTTTCTCATATACTTCTTTAAAATCTTCATCGATGTAGTATTTCTCTACATAGATATCATGAGATAAAGAAGTATTATTCAAAATAATAGAAGCAACAATAGGAGGTATAGAAAGCATATTGGATACCTTTTTACTTGTACCCTTCTTGTACTTGATTACCAAATGGAATTGTTGTAGAAAACCCATCCATATGTAGTGTCGAGATTGTTGCAGTTTGGTCTGTGCTTGAAGATACTGTAAGGGCTAGTGATCTATATGTATAATTGTTTCCTTCCCTAAAAATTAGTTCTTCCATTTCTTTACACTTTGGACTAATGCATACAACTCTTTATCATATGTAGGATAGTTAACAACATATTGGTTAAAAGTTTTAGAGTGTTAACATATAGGCTTACGATATTGCATCAATACTGCACCCATGGCATATACGATGGCATCTGTCTCGATCTTGAAAGGTTGTTGAATATTCGACAGTGCTAATACTGGTGCAGTATTGATATTCTCCTTCAAAGTGTCGAAATATTTTTGCTACTTTCCTTCCCATTGAAAAGTGTTCTTCACACTGATTAAGGCATGCAAAGGAGCTACTATAAAGGAGAAGTTGGGATTGAATATCCTCCAATACTGAACTGCACCTAAGAATCTTCGGACTTCAGTAACACTTTTTGGCTTAGGACAATTTCCAATTGTCCTCCTCTTACAATATGAGCTAAGTATACAAGTGCAGTCTTGCCAAATTCACACTTAGACATTTTCACATGAAAATTTTCCCTCTACAAAGTATCCAATACTTAATTTACATTCCTTACATGTTCATCCCAAGTCCCGTTAAAAACAATAATTTCATCTAAATAAGCAATCACAAATTCATCTAGGAAAAGCCTGAATACATCATTCATCACACGCATGAAAGTTGTCGGAGCATTACAAAGCCCAAATGACATAACCAACCACTCAAAAAATCCCTGTTTGGTTTTAAAGGAAGTATTCTATGCATCCTATTCTGCAACCCTGATTTGATGATATCCAATGCGCAAATCCAACTTAGTGAAATAAACAACATTCTTCAACTGATCAAGTAAATCATCTATACAAGGAAGAGGGTATCAATTTTTCACTGTGATTTTATTTAAAGCCCAGTAATCGACACACATTTTCCATGTGCCATCTTTCTTTGGCACCATCATGATTGGAGAACCTCAAGGAGATGAACTAGGCCTGATGATCCCTTGATCCAATAAGTCTTGTACCTGCTTCTTGATCTCTATCACCTCTAGAACTGACATCCTGTACATGCCCACATTAGGAAGCGGAGAATCCTGCTGAAGATGTATCTCATGTTGGATTTCCCTCTTCAGAGGTAATCCATCTAGTTCCTAGAAAATATCATCATACCTAGAAACAATATCAATTAATTCCTTTTTATGAGATGGATCACACCATTGGAAAGTGTTAAAGGTCCCGACATCCTTCTCTTTGACGACCATGAGTACATATCTCTTATTAGTGGCTATGAGTATTTTCATTTTCCCTGCACTAACAAGTGTTGTATTTACCCTCATGTTGTGAGATATAACAATATATTCCACTCCCCCTTTATTAAGGTGGTATTTTTGCTCATTACGAAAGAAGACTGCTTTTATATCATAAAGGTAAGGACTACCCAACACTATGCCACATATATCAAGTGGTTCAACTTCCAAATCCACTTCATCAATCAACTTTGAAGAAATAGAAAATTTGATCCTACATTGTTTGGTGACATTAAGTTTTTCTTTATCACATACCCAACCAAGAGTATAAGGCTTCATAAGTGGTTTCATTTCAAGACCCATCTTCTTGACAAGTGCTTCAGATATTAAGTTTACTTGGGAACCCAGATCAAATAATGTATCTATCTTAGTATGTTTAGATACAACTCTTATATGAAATAACTCATTTCTCTTCCGTTCATTGATATGAGATTCATCATTGGAACTTGAACTAGCATGAAGGGACTATTTACCTTGTACTCCAACTGTAGTGATCTTTCCTTCATCTCTTGAATCAGAACCAAGATCTTGCTACACTAGAGAAACACTCTTTGTCTTCCCCTTTCCACCAAACTGTTTTGGTTTCTTTTATGGATGTTGTTTCCAACATTGTTCTTCATCGTGACCACCCTTCTTGCAATGAGTGCAAGATGGTTTTTCATCTTCTCTCATCACTATAGCGGTATTATTGTCCTTCCTTTTCAACTTATTGAAAGTATTTTGTGGGAAATTGGAAGGTTTCTTCGTGGGATCTTCTTGAACATGTTTCCTCATGTTCTTAAGGTGTGTGGCTTGCACAAAAACTTCGTCAAGACTAGTGGGGTTAAACAAGATAAAAGTATGATAAATATAACTGTGAAGTGCACCAAAATACTTCATTAAATTTTCACAAGAATCCAAAGGAATTTTCAGTGCAAGCTATTTCTTCCTAAATTCTTCTGTGAAACTTTGTACTGTCTGACCTTTACTTTTCCTTAAACTTTGTCATTCCATCATTTATTTATGTAAATACCCTAATGGATATAACTGCTTCCTTATCTCTGATTTAAATTCCGACCACTAAGAAAGAAAATTACCACACTTTTCCTATCCTAAAGCTTTCTCTCCCACCATACGAGAGAGATTCCTTCCAACCAAAGAGAAGCCAATTGCACTTTAACTTCCTCTTCGTCAATATGTTGAATACGAAAATATACTTCAACCTGTCAGATCCAATTATCTAATTTTTTAGGATTAGCATCTCCATTAAACATAGGTAAAGAAAATTTTACATCAACCTTTAATAATGGTTTCTTAAAATAAAATTTATGGATATAATGATGAGAGTGATGAGAATGATCAGAGGAAGAAGAACTAGAACTTGAAGGCAAAGATGGAGGCTCAGGAGGATCTCCTCCAGCCCCTTGGTTTATCAAAGCATCATCAACTGGTGGTGCTTCCTTTCTATTCCCTTTCTTCTTCATTCTCTTCTCGTAATATCCATACATTCGTTTGACCATTTTTTACATGCGATAAAATACCATGTGAAAGTTTTTCTCTTATTCATCACACTTGTTCTCTTCTTCTATTTTCTTTTTTCGGGATGCACGACCAACTTCAGGATTGAAGGTCTTAAGATTTCCTTCACCTTGCTTATTCTTGGACCTAGTAAGAATTCTTACTCAACAATTTAATTCAAAGATGATTTCTCTGATACCAACATGATCCAGGATCTTTTCATCCGGTGACTTATTAAAGAATCGTATTAAATGAGAATAAACAAAAGTACACCATAAAGAAGGAAAATATCAGAAGGAAAGAGACATAAGCATGAAATATGAACACAAAAACTTGATAACGGAGTGCGTCCCTAGTGTACTATGTCTACGGGTTCTGCTCTCAAATGGGTAGGCCTTTTTATTAACTCCACAAAAGAATTGGAAAAAATACATAAGTATACCTCATTATGGAGCTAAGCTACATAATATTTTCTCAGATCAGAAAAAAAAAATACCGCTGCGTTCGTGATGTCGAAGTACCTAAAAATGAATGTATCCATGCCTCAATCTAATTCTGGCAGTTTCAGGCCCATGGGACACCTCTACCTTAGTTTCTGTTCCCTGCCTTTGCAAATGAATAACTGGAAAAATATCGAAATGTGTGCCCTATCTCAAAATCCATGCCAAAATCCATATGGGCATGCTCTTGGTTCTCCTCCTTCCTACACTGGCTAGAAGCTCCTTTTTATAGAAAAATGTTGGCAGTTGTGTAATAAGTGCATTAGTTGGCATCGTGGTTAGGGATGCTATTTAAGGTGCTTAGTTGGCAGAGGTCCTGGGGTCGAATCCCACGAGCCTCCTCTTTTTACCATATGGTTGCAATAGATTTTTGGTGGACTTGCTAAATATGGCGGAGCGACTACTAAACTGGTGGAGATTCTGGCCAATAGTTTGGTGGTTGGTTAATTCGGTGGAATATGCCATATGCGGTGGGACCTCTACCAGATTTGGTGGGGTCTTGTTACATATATATATTTTTTGGTTTTTTGGTCACGGGCCCTCCTTGGGCATTTAAAGGGTGCCATGTGGCACCCTTCGATTGGGCCACGTGGCATCCGCTGATTGACCCACCTAGCTGCTAAGTTTACCTCCACGTCACCTTCGTATGGGACATGTGGTGCCATGTGGAGCTTTTTTATTGATCCACATGGAGCCTTGAAAATCCTATTAGTGGGTGACACATGACAACCTCTGGTGCTTCCACATGGCATGATGAAATCATGATGACATCATCATGACACGTGTCTCCCTAAGCACTTTCCATGTACTTTGTACAAATGGTGACATCATCTGTCTGATGCTGACATCAGCAGTATAGATGTTGACCAATCCCTATTGATTGGGCTAGGCTGACCAAAATTTTGACCACTTATATATTTCGATCGGTAATTGCATTTGATGAGCCATTTGCACCGTTAGAGAGATTGCGACGCGCTCTTTGCGATCATGCCATTTTCACTGAGTTTTGGGAACTTTTAATTTTTTCCCTTTCTCTTTCTGTTGAAGCCATTTTGAACATTTTGAGTTGCCTCTGTGAGTTCTGAGTTGTTCTTAGCCTTCTCTGGATCATTTTTGGATCACGCCTTCCCACTGAGAGATTTTTGAACCACCAAAATATTTCAACAATCAATAGGTAAGTGAGGGAAGAGTTCCTTCACATTGTCATTCTCAATCCACTTTTCCTTGCTTGGATGTGTGCCCTTTAAGCCTACTCGAAGATAATCAACATCACCCCTACATGAAGTCCTATTCCTTCTTTCCAAGATGATATCATCCTATAAATCATCCAAGTACTTAGGTGAAAACTCATCAACTGAAGGTATTGAAACTTCCTCATCCTGATCCATAATCATTGGAGGCTCAAAATGTTTCAAGTTCTCTATGTTCACAACAGAATAAATCTGCATATAAGGTGGAAGATCTAAACAAAAAGCATTAGTGTCTTTTTTCTCCAAGATAGTGAAGGGTCCATATCGGATGTTCTTGATTTTCTTGCCATCACCCTTCAATCGTTACTTGATGATGTGAATCCATACCCAGTCTCCAACCTTGAACTGATAAACCCTGTGCTTGTCATGCCAAGATTTATATTGTGCTTGACTCTTCTCCAACTGTTAACTGACTGCCTGGTGTATCTGCTAGATCCTAAGGATAAAATTGCGGGATCTGTCCTCTGTTCATTCTTCATTCACATTAACATATCTCCCATATGTTAATTCCAAAGGAACCTTTGGTAGGTACCCAAAACAAGTCTGAAAAGGTGAACTCTAAGTGGATGAATGTAAACCTCAGTTATAAGCATGTTATACATGTTAGCACTTCGTAATTTCTCAGGATGAGGAAGAAATTGACAGAGGTAACCATAAAACCACTTGGAGTCAAGGATCTATCCCTCCAAGGCTCAAAGAGGGATCTCTCTGTATGATTTTGCTTTGTTTGGATCGTATATTAGGCTAGTTATGAGAGTACAGGTTTGTTTTTGAGTTTTTGGTTGAGACAAAAAACGAGGGCCATTAGGGAAAATGGAGTCAAAAATGTTTAAGGTGATCAAATGGAGGAGTAACTTAGATCATGTGTAACAAGGAAAGGTATTAATGTTAGTGTATCCTTTTATTTTGTGATATGGGAAAGAAGAATAGATTAGGGTTCACTTCGAATGCAGATCATTGCTACATGAATTCTACATTCAAACTTCAGAAGAAAACATGAATATTGTTTTAAGTCAGAACATGGTGATTGAAAAAAATCCTGAACATAATGTTCTTATAAACAATAAAGAAAGAAAAAATGTGTGAAACCAGAGAAGGGCAGATTACATCAAGAAACACTTCACCACATAACTATGACACAGGAATATGAAAACACAATGTCTGTTGGATCATGTTGTCATTGATGCCAATGGTTTGATTGATTGATGTCATTGATTGATGTCAAGTGATTGATTGATGTCAAAGGATTGATTAATTGATGATTGATGTAATATAATATGTATTGTCCTTGATGAGAATGCATAGATGAAGATGGATCAATGAGTTGTCATT
>JASDQU010880186.1:11724-27175 GCA_032191745.1 Picea mariana
CATGGTTCATATTTATTGGTACAGGTTTACAACGGTATATATCACAGTGATAGTGTGACAGTGGTTCCATCATTCTACTTCTAATTCAGGGTGGCAGGATGGGGCAAGGACAAGTGGTTGTAGCCACCTTCCGGTTGTAGCCGGAGAACATAGGGGGTTGTAGCCTCCTTCTGGTTGTAGCCAGAGAATTGGGGAGTTGGATCTTCCCTTAGGTTGTAGCTTGAGAAACTAGGGGGTTGGAGCCTCCTTCCAGTTGCAGCTAGAAAACAAAGGAAGTTGGTGCTTCCAATGAATGTAATTCTTCATGACATATAAGAAAAATCATTCCGTGGTTTTCTCCCGATTTGGGTTTCCACGTAAAACATTGGTGTACTGTGTATGTGTATCATTGTTCATTTGTTCATTGCTTATTTACTCTGCAGTTATTGGATAATAATGCTTCATTGATATAACACTTGGATTATATGGTTAAATTGATCTATTACTGATTCACCCCCCCTCTCAGTAATCCAACAATGTCTTTGTATTCATAAAAAAGGATCACTTACAACCTCTTGAACATCTTTACAATAGATGGTTATCTTTCAATACCATACTTCCCTTCAAGTCCAACCCCTATGCCATATTTCATTCTCTCTTTTATAATTTTCCCATTGCATTCAGATCCTATAGACTAGGGGATCAAATCCCTTCCTTAACTGTTTCTAGATATTTATGCAAATACCTAATTAATGATCTATCAAAATAGAGATTTGATCTCATCCCAAAATAGTACCATATATCTTCAGTCTATTACAATATATTCAATTTTTACCACTGAAAGGGTAAAAATAGAAATAACTTCCTGCTGACTATGATCCTAAAACTAGGGAAAATCAAACAAAATCCCAATAAAAAGGGCTATGATTTAACTTATAAACCATAACTAATCTGGTATCAACCTGACAACAACATATTGAGGATGTATTGTAACTAGAAAATCATTATGGATGCCTTCGAGCATATTGAGGAATCCATTTTCCTTGATCTGAGGAGATTTATGTGCTTTCTGTTCATATTAGAACTTTCGGCAACTAACGAGGTCAAAACAAAGTGTATTGAGCTGTCGATTTTCTGGGAATGATTTTTGATAGCCAATTATGGTCTTTGAACTGATATTAGCTGGAGAAACCTGTAACAGCTCCTGAACTTAGTAAAAAATGGTTGAGTTTCACTTTGACCCTGCTTCATCTATTATAATCACTTCATTTGAAGTCAAGGGAAGCTTCAACTAGAGTATCAAGCCTAAGGTGAGATTTAGGTTTTAGCTTTTTGTGAGAAAGCTTAAACTTCAACACTTTATTCATGGCTTGAAGTCTGTTATTCTATTTGAGGAGTTTTTGATTCTTGTTCTTTACAGTTTCATATTTAATGGCCAACTGATCCAATGCAGAACCAATTTTGAGAGATGACATTTTAAGAGTCTCATTCTCTCTTTTCATGTCTTTCTAGCACCTTTAACTCAACAAGTTCTTCTCTCTGTTTCCGAACCCTAGGTTTTTTGATAACCATTTTCTTTGATGATGTTCCAGGTATTCCCTCTTATGGAGTTTCTATTTCTACAACAAATGTCTCTGAATACATTTCTATAGCTAATGGCTCTAAATCTGAATCTTAATATGGAAGATTTAGAAAAAATTTCACTATAGATTCTCCTTGATCCTCTACATTCTTCCCAAATTCTAACGTCCTCTTTATTTTCTTTGATTTTGATGGGGAAACTTGTGTTGCAATTGCTACAGGTGACAATGCTCTCCTCTTTCTTTTACTTGTTCTTGGAGAAGTTAATTGTTGTGAAGAATTTTCTCCTTTCTTTGGCTGAAATTCTTGTCCAAATTCTTCCCAAAATCGAAGATAATCCCAAGTCTTATTTCTTCTATTGAGTTCCTCTAAAACTATCAATTTGATCAACTCATGATGAAATAGACTACTGCTAGATTTCTGAGGCTTGGCTTGAACTTTGGAATCCATATTGGTAAGACTCTTAAGAAGGTAAAGGGGCATATTCAGAGGTTGGTTACCAGTGAAATGAAGGATTAGTATGAAGTGGCAGAGCATGGTCTTTCCATATCTCCCCTCACAAGTGATGTAAACCTGAATCATTTTTAACAATGTTTTCCATTTCTCATCCAAGTAGCTCCCGGGAATATCCTTTTTCCATTTCATATTTTGGTGCTCTTCCTTGAGAAATGATCTAAAGTCAATTTCCTTGATTGAGGTGGTATTAAACCACCTTTCTTCTTCACCAAGAATATTTGTGGTTGCTTCTACACTGGCTTCATCTATCTGCATCACAACAAGATGAACTTTAAATCCATCAAATATTTTGGAAAATGCCTCTGTGGCACCCTGATGGTACCCCTGGATCTTCTGGCAGAACTTGTAGCATCCAACACCTTTGAATAGTTCACATGCCTCAGGGTGTGTCTCAAGGTATGAAGCATCCTGCAATTCCTTTCGAAGGAGAGCACCTCCTCTTGAGATCTTCATCACAAGAACAACTAAAATGTTTTAAATTTGGGCCATTGATATAAGGTCTAGGGTATGTAAGGGAGAGAGTAGGACTCATATGAACATGGAGGCAAAACATAATGATGAGATTCAAGAATAGATTCACAGGATGAAAGGTTTTGGGCAACTGTGGGGAGATTTAACACAACTTCAAACAAACGATTGACCGATTCAATGCATGGTAAGGATAATGACCATTTTTTTGGGATCAATTGAATTGTATGGGCATGATCTAGGGCTATGATAAGTTGATTAGAAGAGGGATGAACAAATCATAATCCTTTCTAAAATTAGGCGAATGATTACCGAAAGCGGTTTTGGTAGAATAACAACAAATCATGTCTTTTGTACAATCGTTGATATGGGAGTGATAAGACCCTTTTAAACACTTGAAAGAATCTGATACTTTTTGCATCTAATGACAGGAGTGAATAATCCATTTAGCTACCAAAAATTTTAACTTTCGGTAGCTAACGGCTATAAGATTTCGATCTTTTAGCTACCGAAAATCAAACTTGCTACCATGATTAGAGAATGAACCAAATTCATGAAATACTTGATTACGTCACTCCAAACCTTAAAAAAAACTCATGTGGATACATTATATTCAAAACTTAGCATGTGACAACATCTGGTACTGTCCTTTAACCTAGATATCTATTTGAAGCATTGGATATACCACTGGACCATTACCCCTGAGAACCTCATCATGAAAGCACCTTCAACCTGATCAAAAAAATTCCAAAATAAAATGACTGGAAAATAGAGGACTATATTATAGGACCCTAACATAGGTTATAATTGGGGATGACAGCTCATGAGGAGGTGTCAAGAATATCAGATCTCCATATTTGTAAATCAGTGCCTTACCCATTGGGCTGATCCCACAACTTTTATCTTGATCTGTCCTGAAACTCATTGTGACTGAGACCCAGCTGGTCATATACTCCATCTCTAAGTGAATTTTTGAAGTGAAACTGAAAAAATAGAGCACATGCTTTCCCATCAAGCTTATTTACATATTGTAAATCTGATAATTGAAAGTATGTTTATCTAGTAAATTTATTTATGCACATATAATCCTATTCTAACCATTAGAATGCTTGACCTTAATCAATATGGAATATACAATATAACCAATCAAATATTGGATCTTGTACCTTGGCTCTTTCACTATTTTTCACCCAACTTAGAAACAAATCTATTAATGATATTTGATAGAGATTTCCGGCCTGATCTTTATTACAGGGAGCTTGATAAACCTAAAAAAAAACAGAAATGATGGAAATGCATTATGGATCTGTGATGAACAATTTATCCATATAGATAGCCATTGGATGAAGATAGACTTGGCCCATTACTAGATATTCTGACTCAGTCAATTCAACTTCATGGCCCAATACTGCACATGTGCTCTCCATGTCTTCAAATAACTTGGAACATGTCTGCCCTTTATCTGATGAGATTTGTAATGATACTTATGTTGAACAAGAGAAGATTGTGCAATCATATCCATATCATAACATATTTTTAAATCATTGTGGATAAATGAAAATTGATTTTGAAAACACAAACCATCCAACATATCAGCTATTGGGTCAGATAGTGCTTTAAATGGAAACAAAATTGGTTCTACTGACACCTCATGATTTTTACTGTGATTATCAATAAAAATGTGATCAAGTTTCCCTTTCACAATCTAAAACGAATTAAAGCATAAGGTCAGAAAATCAAACTGGATTAGTTCATCATCTGTTTCAGACTTTGCGATTTCATTTGATATTTTACATTCAAGATGACTCAGGGACCGAACTTGTGGATCTAAAAAAGGTTTTGTGTTATCTTTGTTTTCCTCAACTGGTTCATTAGAACACTCCTTATTCTTACTGTTCACAACTTTCTTGTAATGTTTTCTCAGAAGCGAGGCAAAACACAGAGGCAAACATTTTTCACTTACTTGAAAACTTTCTGCATTTTCCTCCTTGCGATCTTGGTTAGTATGTAGAGTTTGTTTGTTATCTTTGCATTGTGATAACTGGGCTTCTTCTTCCCTTGAATATAATTATGGTTGGTTTGAACAATCAACCTCAATATTGACCATATAATCATCATCCTGATGATCATATCTGGGAAGATCATATATACATGCAAGTTCATCAAACATGCACATCATCTTAGGAGATTTTTCCATCGTCGTCTGATTTTGAACTTCATATTTAGCTATGTTGTGAATTGAGTACATGAAATAATCATTTAGTGGTTTAGGATACTGAGACTGGGCTGAAAAATTCTTGGGAACATTGATGCTTGTCTTTTCTAGAACTAATGGAACATGAGGTCTTTGAACAACAAGTTCCTCTTTCCTGCTATTCTTGTGCATCACTTCGTTGATTTTGTTTGTCAAAATATCTAGTTTCATCTCTGAAGATATCAAATGCTCTTTTTCTATTTTATCCTTCATCACTGCTTCTAACTTTGCCTTTCTATTCAACAGGTTAGCCTCCACATCAACTGCAATATTTTTCATTTCTTCAAGGGTTGTAGTGTTCCTTTCTCTTAATTGGAATGCCATCTCTGGATCAAAGGCATCTGGGTAATGCAAGTAAGCTAATCCTAAGGTGGCCTTATATCAACAGGCATTGAATGATACACCTTATTGAACCTGGCTGAAAAATGTTGTACTGTCTCCCCCGACTGCCTTTTCATGTGGTCATACTCTTCTAGGATGAGAAAGACATTTCCCATGATCATCCATCGATTTTGGAAAACTTGCATGAATTGATGAAAATTGCTAATGCTTGCAACTGGAATATTCTTAAACGAGTTTTTAACTTTACCTTGCAATGATAGGGAAAACATTCAGATACATACATCATCTTATTCCACCTCAAACAAGTCAAGAAAATCCTCAAGACTTTGAATGTGATTTTTAGCAGTGATCTTCAAATTTTCTCCATCAAACCTAGGAAGATTATTGCTATAACTGGTAGGGAGGTCATGGATAATAGAAGGTAAAACCAGAGGCTTGTATCTGTCTGGTACTTTTATAGGTATAGGAGGTAAAGCAGGGGGCTTATAACTAACTGGGATTTCTACATGTATTGGAGTGTGTACCAGATATATAGGTATGGGCTCAATCCTTTGAGGTTCTTCAGGTTGAAACTGATCACTATGGATTTCAACAATATATGCTTGAACAAGATCATAATAAGATAGAACATAATTATAGATAAATCCAAAAATGTCTTGAATACAATTTGAGCTTGAATACCTGATATTTCCATATTTCTTGGTCATGTTTCAGGTTCTTCCTCCAGTGGAGTCTTTGAATTGGAACTGATCTGGATTTAATTGGATTCGTGAGGTGGATGATTCAACCTTCTTGTGTCTAATCATTGTCCATCATCAATAATCAGATCTGGAACCTGATACACTTTTCTGAGGAACATTCCCCAATGGAGTCGCCACTATGTTAACACTTTGTAATTTCTCAGGCTGAGGAAGAAATTGACAGAGGTAACCAAAAGACCAGTTGGAGTCAAGGATATATCCATCCAAGACACATAGAGGGATCTCTCTATATGATTTATCTTCATTTGGATTGGATATTAGGCTAGTTATGAGAGTACAAGGTGTTTTTGAATTTTTGGTTGAGACAACAAAAGAGGTCCATTGGGAAAAATGAGTCAAAAAGGTTTAAGGTGATCAAATGGAGGAATAACTGAGATCATATGTAACAAGGCAATGTATTCATGTTAGCGTATCCTTGTAATTTGTGATATGGGAAAGAAGAATAGATTAGGGTTCACTTCGAATGTAAAGAATTGTTACCTGAATTCTACATTCAAACTTTAAAAGAAAACATGAATATTGTTTTAAGCCAAAACATGGTGTTTGAAACAAATCCTGAACATAATATTCTTATAAACAATAAATAAATAAACAATATGTGAAACCAAAGAAGGACATATTACATCAAGAAACACTTCACCACATAACTATGAAACAGGAATCTGGAAATATAATGTCTTTGTATTCATAAAAAAAGATCACTTACAACCTCCTGAACATATTTACAATAGATGGTGATCTTTCAATACCATCCTTCCCTTTAGGTCCAACCCCTATGCAATATTTCATTCCATCTTTTATAATTTTCCCATTACATTCAGATTCTACAAACTAGGGGATCAAATCCCTTCCTTAACTGTTTCTAGATATTTCTGCAAATACCTAATTAATGATCTATCAAAATAAAGATCTGATCTCATCCCAAAACTGTACCATATATCTTGATTATATTACAATATATTCGATTTTTACCATTGAAAGGGTAAAAGTAAAAATAACTGCATGTTGACTATGATCCTAAAACTAGGGAAAATAAAACAAAATCCCAATAAAAAGGGCTATGCTTTGACTTATAAACCATAACTAATCTGATATCAACCTAGAAACAACATCTTGAGGATGTATTGTAACTGGAAAATCATTATGAACACCTTCAAGTAGATTGAGGAATCCATTTTCCTTGATCTGAGGAGATTTTTGTGCTTTCTGTTCATAGCAGAACTTTCGACAACTAACGAGGTAAAAACAAAGTGTATTTAGCTACCGATTTTCTAGGAATGATTTTCGGTAGCTAATTATGGTCTTTGAATTGATCTTAGCTGGAGAAACCTGTAACACCTCCCGGACTTAGTAAAAAATGGTTGAGTTTCTCATTGACCCTACTTCATCTATTATAATCACTTCATTTGAAGTCAAGGGAAGCTTAAGCTAGAGTATCAAGCCTAAGGTGAGATTTAGGTTTTAGCTTTTTGTGAGAAATCTTAAACTTCAACACTTTATTCATGGCTTGCATTTTATTATTCTATTTGAGGAGTTTATGATTCCTGTGCTTTACAGTTTCATATTTAATGGCCAACTGATCCAATGCAGAACCAATTTTGAGAGATGACATTTTAAGAGTCTCATTCTCTCTTTTCATGTCTTTCTAGCACCTTTAACTCCACAAGTTCTTCTCTCAGTTTCTGAACCCTAGGTTTTTTGCTAACCCTTTTCTTTGATTATGTTCCAGGTATTCCCTCTTATGGAGTTTCTATTTCTACAACTAATGGCTCTGAATACATTTCTATAGCTAATGGCTCTAAATTGGAATATGAATATGGAATATTTAGGAAAATTTTCACTATAGATTCTCCTTGATCCTCTGCATTCTTCCCAAATTCTAACTTCCTCTTTGTTTTCTTTGATTTTGATGGGGAAACTTGTGTTGCAATTTCTACAGAAGACAATGCTCTCCTCTTTCTTTTACTTGTTGTTGGAGAAGTTAATTACTGTGAATAAGTTTCTCCTTTCTTTGGCTCAAATTCTTGTCCAAATTCTCCCCAAAATAGAAGATAATCCAAATCTTATTTCTTCTATTGAGTTCTTCTAAAAGTATCAATTTGATCAACTCGTGATGAAATAGACTGCTGCTAGATTTTTGAGGCTTGGCTTGAACTTTGGAATCCATATTGGTAAGACTCTTAAGAAGGTAAAGGGGCATATTCAAAGGTTGGTTACCAGTGAAATGAAGGATTAATATGAAGTGGTAGAGCACGGTCCTTCTATATCTCCCCTCACAAGTGATGTAAACCTGAATCATTTTTAACAATGTTTTCCATTTCTCCTCCAAGTAGCTCCTAGGAATATCCTTTTTCAATTTCATATTTTGGTTCTCTTCCTTGAGAAATGATATGAAGTCAATTTCCTTGATTGATGTGGTATCAAACCACCTTTCTCCTTGACCAAGTATTTCTTTGGCTTCTGCTACACTGGATTCATCTATCTACATCACAACAGGCCCAAGCTGAACTTTAAATTCATCAAATCTTTTGGCATTTGCCTCTGTGACACCCTGATGGTACCCCTGAAGCTTCTGGGAGAACCTGTCACATACAACACCTTTGAATAGTTCACAAGCCTCAAGTTGTGTCTCAAGGTATGAATCGTCTTGCAATTCCTTTTGAAGGAGAGAACCTCTTGTTGATATCTTCATCACCAGAACAACTAAAATGTTTTAAATTTGGGTCGATGACAGCGAGGCTAGGCTATGTAAGGGAGAGATGAGGACTCCGATGAACATGGAGGTGAAACAAAAATATGATATTCAAGAATATAGTCATAAGATGAAAAGTTTTGGGCGACTGTGGGCAAATTTAACACAACCTCAAATGGACGATTGACCGATTCAATGCATGGGAAGGATAATTATCGTTTTTTCGGGATCGATTGAATTGTATGGACACGATCTATGTCTATGATCACTTGATTGGATGAGGGATGAACAAATCATAATCCTTTATGAAATCAGATGAATGATTATCAAAAGCAGTTTTGGTAGCATAACAACAAATCATGACTTGTCTACAATCGCTGATATGGAAGTGATAAGACCCTTTTAAACAATTGAAAGAATCTGGTACTTTTGGCAGCTAATTTCAAGAATGCATAATCCATTTAGCTACCAAAAGTTTTAACTTTCGGTATCTAACGGCTAAAAGATTTTGATATTTTAGCTACCAAAAATCAAACTTGCTGCCATGATTAAAGCATGAACCAAATTCATGAAATCCTTGATTATGTCACTCTAAACCTTCAAAAACAATCACGTGGATACATTATGATTCAAAAATTATCATGTGACAACATCTGGTACTGACCTTTAATCTAGATATCTATTTGAAGCATTGGATATACCACTGGACCATTACCCCTGATCACCTTATCATGAAAGCACCTTCAACATGATCAGAAAAATTCCAAAATAGAATAACTAGAAAACAGATGACTATATTATAGGACCCTAACTGTACATAGGGTATTTGTTCATCCCTTAACTTAGGATGCTTGCTGCAGTAGCCTCGAAGCAAAAGTACCATTGTTTTATTTACCACATTTGTTTGTCCATCGATCTATGGATTAAAAGTAGTGCTCCTATTCAATTTGGTGTCCATCATTCTCCACAAGCTAGTCCAAAAGTCCCCAAGGAATCGAGTATCTCAATCTGAGACAATGGACATGGGTAACCCAAAGTGAAACCAAACATACTGAAAGAAGATATTCACAGTCAACTCAACAATGATCTTCTTTTTACATGGAATCACAATACACACCTTTCTGAACCTATCCAATACAACATACAAATAATCATGACCCCCTCTGGTCATTTCTAAATCCCCTACAAAATCCATGGAGACACTTTCCCATGGATGGGATGGAACAAGAAGTGGTGAGTATAGCCCCAATTTTCTATTAGTGGGCTTACAAGTAGAACACATCACACACCCCTTTACATATTTAGTTACAATTTCTTTCATTTGAGGCCAATAACAAAACCTATGAAAACGAGCCATATTTTTTCCTACCCCACAATTCCTAGACACAAGAGAAGTGTGAGCTTCTTGTATCATATGGACTTGTTCACTTGTAGGAATACATAGCTTCCCAAGATGATAAAGTAATTTTCCATACATACAATAGTTCTCTACACGTGCAACATGGGATAGCTTCTTATATACTTCTTTTAAATCTTCATCGATGGCATATTTATCTACATATATATCATGAGATAAATAAGTATTCTTCAAAATAATATATAATCAACAATAGTAGGTCTAGAAAGCATATTGACTACCTTGTTACTTGTACCCTTCTTGTACTTGATTACCAAATGGAATTGTTGTAGAAAACCCATTCATCTTTAGTGTCGAGATTGTTGTAGTTTGGTCTATTCTTGAATATACTGTAAGGGATGATGATATATATGTATAATTGTTTCTTTCCCTATCAAGTAGTGCTTCCATTTCTTTACACTCTGGATTAATGCATACAAATATTTATGATATGTAGGATAGTTAACAACAACTTGGTTAAAAGTTTCAGAGTGGTAACAGATAGGCTTACGTTATTGCATCAATACTGCACCCATGACATATCCCCTAGCATTTGTCTTGATCTTCAAAGACTGTTTAAGATTCAGCAGTGCTAACACTGGCGCGGTACTGATCTTCTCCTTCAAAGTGTCGAAATTATTTTGTTTCTTTCCTTCCCACTGAAAAGTGTTCTTCACACTAGTTAAGGCATGCAAAGGATCTTCTATAAAGGAGAAGTTGGGAATGAATATCATCTAATACTAGACTGCACCTAAAAATCTTCGGACTTTGGTTACACTTTTTGGCTAAGGCCAATTTACAATTACATCAATTTTGGAAGGATCAATTTTCAATTGTCCTCCTCCTACAATATGACCTAAGTATACAAGTGCAGTCTAGCCAAATTCACATTTAGACATTTTCACATACAACTTTTCCCTCTGCAAAGTATCCAATACTTGACTTACATGCCTTACATGTTCATCCCAAGTCCCGCTAAAAAAATGAATTTCGTCTAAATACACAATCGCAAAGTCATATAGGAAAGGACTAAATACATCATTCATCACACGCATGAAATTTGTCGAAGGATTACAAAGAAAAAATGACATAAATAATCACTCAAACAATCCATGTTTGGTTTTAAAGGAATTCTTCCATGCATCCTATTCTGCAGCCCAGATTTGATGATATTCATTGCACAAATACAACTTATTGAAATAAACAACATTCTTCAACTTATCAAGTAAAACATCTATCAAGTAATCAACACACATTCTCCATGTGCCATCTTTCTGTGGCACCATCATGATCAGAGCACCACAAGGATATGAACTAGGCCCGATGACCCCTTGATCTAATAATCCCTATGCTTTCTTCTTGATCTTTTTCATCTCCACAAATGACATCCTGTGCATGCCCACATTAGGAAGCGAAGAATCCTATTGAAGATGTATCTCATGTTGGATTTCCCTCTTAGGAGGTGATCCATCCAGTTCCTGCAAAATATCATCATACTTAGAAACAATATCAATTAATTCCTTTTTATGAAATGGATCACACCCTTGGAAAGTGTCATCTGTACCGACATCCTTATGTTTGACGACCATGAGTACATATCTCTTATTAGTGGTTATGAGTCTTTTCATTTTCCCTACACTAACAAGTGTTGTATTTACCCTCATGCTGTGAACTCTAACAATATACTCCACTCCCCCTTTATTAAGGTGGTATTTTTTCTCATGACAAAATAATACTTATTTTCTATCATAAAGGTAAGGACTCCCCAACACTATGCCACATATATCAAGTGGTACAACATCCAAATCCACTTCATCAATCAACTTTGAAGCAATAAAAAATATGATCCTACATTATTTGGTGACATTAGGTTCTTCTTTATAAAATACCCAACTAAGAGGATAAGGCTTCAGATGTGGTTTCATTTCAAGACCCATCTTATTGATAGGTAATTCATATATTAAGTTTACTTCGGAACCCAGATCAAATAATGTATCTATCTTTGTATGTTTAGATACAACTCTTATATGAAATAAATCATTCCTCTTTCATTCATCAATATGATATTCATCATTTGAACTTGAACTAGCATGAAGGGAATCTTTACCTTATACTTCAACTGTTGTGATATTTCCTTCATCTCCTTAATCAAAACCAAGATTTTGCTGCATTGTAGCAACACTCTTTGTCTTCCCCTTTCCACCGAACTGTTTTGGTTTCTTTTCTAGATGTAGTTTCCAACAATGTTCTTCATCGTGACTGCCCTTCTTGCAATGAGTGCAATATGGTTTTCCTCCTCTCGTCACTGTAGCAGTCTTCTTGTCCTTCCTTTTGAACTTCTTGAAAGTATTTTGTGGGAAATTGGAAGGTTTCTTCGTGGGATCTTCTTGAACATGTTTCCCCCTATTCTGAAGGTGAGTGGCTTGAACACAAACTTTGTCAAGACTAGTGGGGTTAAAAAAGAAAAAAAGTATGACGAATGTAACTGTGAAGTGTACCAATATACTTCATTAAAGTTTCACAAGAATTCAAAGGAACGTTCAATGCAAGAGATTTATTCCTAAATTCTTTTGTGAAACTTTGTATAGTCTGACCTTTACTTTTTCTTAAATTTTTCCATTCCATCATTGCTTTATGTAAATACCCTAGTGGATAGAACTGCTTCCTTATATCTTATTTAAATTCCGACCATGAGGAAAGACGATTACCACACTTACTCCTGTCCTGAAGCTTTCTCTCCGACATACGAGAGTGATGACTTCCAACCAAAGAGAACCCAGTTTCACTTTAACTTCCTCTTCGTCAATATGCTGAATAGGTCAATATACTTCAACCCGTCGGATCCAATTATTTAGTTTTTTAGGAGTATCATCTCCATTAAACATATGCAAATAAAATTTTGCATCAATCTTTAATAATGGTTTCTTAAAAGAAACTTTATGGATATAATGATGAGAGTGATGAGAATTCTCAGAGAAGAAGAACTAGAACTTGAAGGCAAAGATGGAGGCTCAAGAGGATCTCTTCTAGCCCCTTGGTTTACCAAAGCATCATCATCTAGTGGTGCTTCATTTTTATTCCCTTTCTTCTTCATCCTCTTCTCGTAATCTCCATAGATTTGTTCAACCATTTCTAACATGCGATAAAATACCATGTGAAATATTTTCTCTTGTTCATCATGCTTGTCTTCTTCTGCCATATTCTTCCTTCGGGATGCATGGCCAACTTCGTGATTGAAAGTCTTAAGAGTTCCTTCACCCTGCTTATGCTTGGCCCTAGTAAGCATTCATACTCAACAATTCAAGTCAAATTCAATTGCTCCGATACCAACATGATCCAAGATCTTTTCGTCACGTGACTTATTAAAGAATCATATTAAATAAGCATAAACAAAAGTACACCATAAAGAAGGAAAAGATGAAAAGGAAAGATACATAAGCATGAAATATCAACAAAAAAACTTGATAACGGAGTTTGTCCCTGGTGGACTACGTCTCCGGGTCCTGCTCTCAAATGAGTAGGCCTTTTTATTAACTCCACAAAAGAATTGTGAAAAATACATAAGTATACCTCATTTTGGAGTTAAGATATAGAAGCTTTGCTTAGATTAGAAAACAAACATCAGGGTAAAATCATGAAGTTGGGTAACACTTTTGCTTGTTTTATGACAAAAAAAACTGTATTTTCACAAGTTCTTCAACTTCTGGCATACAAAAGTATTTTTTTTTATTTAGAATTTCACTTTACAGTAAAAACAAAACTTGTAAATAATTTTTTTATCTTTCCAATGATTATTTTTCAATTTTTTATTATCAAGATTTGATATGTCAATTTGACAATTGTTTAACAGTATGTTCGTTAAACATGAAATGAATGATAATGAGTTATTGTTTTCCACAACAATGTATCTGTTATTAAACTTATGTTTTTAAGAAATGAAATATATAGCAACAATCTGCAGAGACTCTATTTTATTATGACTATAATTTTGAATCTAATGGATGAATATTATAATTTCTAGAATTTTTTTAAGTTGACCAAGTTGAAAACGTTGCATATTTTAAACACGTGTTTTTCTACACCTTGTATCTATCTTATTTTTTACTTAAAAGTAAAATCTAAAAATACCCTTTTGACGAGAACATTTTAGCAATTATGAATATAATTTTTCCATAATTTTCCATTGTGTATTTTTAGAGATAAGTTTTTTTCATTTCACCGAATCATAATCTCACCTAAAAATATTATGCAGTGATTTTTTTATAAAATTAAATAAAAATAGATAAAAACAATGAAAATGAAAACAAATTATACCCAATGAAAGTAGATTCAATTCTAAAAATGTTGGTATCAATTCTCAAACTAAATTTTGAGTATTTGTAGGAGTCCGCTACCTCCAAAGATGAAGTAAGATGGAGAGAATTTGCAGTTTCCTGCAAACAGTCCCATTTTCACATTTTCGGCTGAAATATTCTTTCGGCCGAAAACTAGTTTTTAACGGAATCCATTAAAAATAAACGTTTCGGCCGAAATATTCTTACCACGCGAAAATAATGCATCCAAAAAACATTGTACACAAATTTTGAGGGCACCGTTAAATTTGACGTGAAAATTTTCGGCCGAAAAAAATTTCGGCTGAAAGTAACATTTGTTCGGCCGAAAAATTGCCGCTAGAAATTTTGGAGACCCGATTGTCACGAAAGTGTTACCCAACTTCATGATTTTACCCATCACCACTGCATTCGTGGTGTCAAATTACCTAAAAATGATCGTTTCCACACCACGATTTGAGTCTGTCACTTTCAGGCCGAAGAGACACCCTTGCCTTGGTTTCCATTTTCTACCTCTACAAATGAATGATTGGAAAAATCTCGAAATGCATCCCCTATCTAGAAATCCATATGGGTGCACTCTTGGTTCTCCTCCCCCTTACACTGGCCGAAATCTCCTTTTATAGAAAAATGTGGGTGGTTATGTAATAAGTGCATTGGTAGGTGTAGTGGTTAGGGAGGCTATTTAAGGCCCTTAGTTGGCAGAGGTCCCGAGGTCGAATCCCATGTGCTTCTCCTTTTTACCATATGGTTGCAACATATTTTTGGAGGAATTGCTAAATATGGTGGAGCGAATACTAAAATTGCGGATATTCTGGTGCATAGTTTGGTGGTTGGTTAATTCAACGGAATATGCCATATGTGGCGGGGTCCTGTTACATATATTGTTTTTTGTTTTTTCGACCATGGGCCCTCCATGGGCATTTTGGGGGTGCCACATGGCATATTCTGATTGAACTACTTGGATGCTGACATCTCCTCCCCATCACCTCCATACGGGACACGTGGCACCTTGTTATCGGACAAATCGGTAGGTGTGGACACTAACAGATCTCCCTAGATCCACCTGGATCTAGAACAAAATAGGACATGACATGACTCTTTCCCTAAGTTGTAGTCATTGAACCTACA
>JASDQU010880186.1:36334-46764 GCA_032191745.1 Picea mariana
TCCTTGATGTGGGAAATGAATGACACAGAAAAGAGTTGACACAACTATGTGCATGGAATCAATCCAGCTATGGCCAAGTAGAAGGTTGTAATCGAGAGGAGCATCAAATACCTCCACTTCAACATGGACCGTTTTGCCTTCTAACGTAATCGAAAATGAAGGGAGTACAATGTAAGGCTTAAAACCGGAGCCATTAAAGTCTTTGAGTGTGTTGTGGGATTCAATCAAAGAAGGAGAGCCGATGGCTTTCCAGCAGGTAATAGACATGACACACGTCGAGGCACCCTCATCGATAAATATTCTACAAATGTTTTTGTCGGAGAAAATAACTTGTATTTGGAATGTGAGTTGAGGGGGTAACCTTGGAATGTGATCTTCCAAGTCAAAAATTATTAAATTCATATCCGTAGGGTTGATTCCACCGATAGATTTCAACAGTGCCTTCCATTGTATAGGAAAAATTTGAAGGACTTCGAGGGTTGAAAACGTGGATGGTGCTTGGGCCAGATCTCCAACAATATTGTAGTTCTGGGCAGCATGCGCATGAGGATTGAAAGCTGATTTCCAAACGACGCCCTTTGGAGGAGGGCGAAGAACTGTGTCGAGGCTTGGTCATTTGAGATGAAGAGGACCGTTGGTGGTTGGATTCGTGGGAGATGTTTGGACCAATGAAGGAGCTATCACATCAACCTTCTCTTCGGAGGAAGAATAATCTTTGGCTCGAGTGGTAAGCATGATGTCATTCTTCTTTGAATCACCTGTACACATTAAGACATAGGATGTATTGGAGGGAGAAGGTTGTTCATGAATGACCAATTGGAATTGTTGTTGATAAGGGAAGGGTTGTGAAAATACGGTTAGAGTGGGTGGTTTTGTGGTCCCTTGAAGGAACTTAGTAACCTCGGCTCATCATGGACAATCCTTAGTGTAGTGATCATCACCACAGATAACAAAAGGGTATCGGGGTTTGCGCTTATCCCTATCATCAACAAGTGGTGTTTTGGTTCTCTCTGCTTGTGAATTATTTTTGTCCTCCTTATTCTTACCCTTTCCCTTTCTATATTTGTTTTTACCAGCAGGGGTAGATTGAATAACATTTACCTCAGAAGTCTTGCCCATGGGAGGGGTAGGAGACAGAGCATTTTGAACATTAAATGGGTTTGGGGTTGTTGCTAGAGGTTTGGACGGAATGCAGTTGGGCATGGAAAGTTCCAATCACACCATTGATTGCATGAGAAGCAACAAGAGTAGTTGAAGTGGCGGAAGTAGAAGGACAAGGCGCATCAGGGAGTAAGTCGTAAAGAGTACCCGTTTGTGAGTAAATGAGGTCAAGGTATTGAGCATGACTAATGGCATGTTCTTTTGTGACAACTCCACCCATGGTGATGTCACGACCGATGTCATTCACGAATGATTTCATGAACCACTCTTCCAGCAACTGATCGGGAAGTTCGAGTTTGATGAGACATCATCTCCATTGCCACTCATGAATGTGATAGGAGATATGAGTGGCTTTGGTTTCTTTGAAAGAACTCAAAATCTCAGTCCCTGTTTCATAGCGGATCGGTAACTAGTAGTGGGTGAGGAAAGCCATAACGAGGGTGTTGAAGTCGGCGAAGAAACCTCATGGTAATTCTATATACCACTTCATGGCGGAACCCATGAGGGTTCACTAAAAAATGAGTAAATGAATAGAGTTGTCCATCAAGGAGTTGGATGAGCATCAAAGGTCAAAATTTATTACATGATTGTTCAGGTCCTCTCCCAGTTTACCATCAAATTTAGGGATGTCGGATGGTAGTTTGGCTGGTATGGCAGGACATTGATGAGAGTGACGGATCAGATCATTTAAAATCCTCGACAGATCTAGGAGATCCAGGGTGGCTAAGAAAGGTAACTTTATATTCACATGTGGGTACTGGTGACTTTGGGGAGGGAGTCCCATTGACAAACCAGTGGGACCATAAGCAGTTTGCATATAATGTGAGTATCCAGGTAGATTCATTTGTTGGTAGGGAGGCAAGTAACTCATAGGGTTGTACCCTTGAACGGGGGCATGGGGTTGATCATTCGAGCCCCAAATAGGATTAGACGTACCTGTATAGGGTTGGCCTATACTAGGGGGTATGACGGAGCTCATTTGAGGTTGTTTCCCCCCAGTCGGTGGAGGATTATGTTGTATAAGATTATTCCAATACTGGGCCAAGGATGGAGGTATGTTTTTTCCATAGGGTGGGGTTAGTGGGGGTTTCCCTCCAATCGGGGGTTGTGTCCCAATTGAGATTTGTCTTGCAAGGGGGGTTTGAGTTTGGCCTCCATGGTAAAATTGTCCACCAATAGGAATCTGGTAACTAGGTGTGAAAGATGGGATGGTGCCACTAGGATCAATACCTCCGATAGAGGATGGAGGAGGTCCTCTGAAAGGGGGTGGAGGAAGTGTCAGAATGAAACCGGGAAGATGGTGCCCGGAAGGAGTGGGACCACCAGGAGTTCCAGATGTAATTTGCATAGGCACGAGAATAGATGCATTCAATGCACAATATCTGGATGGAAGTGTTGGGTTGACTCTGGGATAAAGTAGTGTGCCAATGGGGGCTTGTCTAGCCACGGTAATCTCAGTGTGAGGACTCATAGTATCTGTGTAATGGACCATTTGTAGAGGGAGAGTCAAGATGTGGTCAGCTCGTGGAGCTTCTGTACCAGGAAAATAATAAGCAGTGGTAAAAGGTAGTGCGTCTAGATTAGATTTTTCAGGAAGCTCAGGTGCGACAGTGATATCAACGCCTGCTCCTGAGCCAAAGAGATCCTGTCTAAAAATTCCAGTAGTCCAAAAAGGGTCTTGACCCTCAAGTTCTAGGAAAGGTCTAGTTGGTGATCCAAAAGACTGAACAACTAAGGCTATGGAAGAATTCACTTGCACAATACGTCTCTCGGAGTCGAGATGAATTCGGAAGTCCTCTCGAGATTTGGTAATTCAGAACCATTCTATAGATTTAATTCTTTCCACTTATGAAGTGGCAACGTCTTGGAATTCACTCTATTGAGGAGAGCCCTCCAGTGAGTTGGTAGGCAAGGGTTGAGAACCTTCCAGAGTTTCTAGGGGTAAGCCTTTCATTCTATGTGAATGGTGTGGAGGGTCAATTGTGATCGAGTTAGAAATTTACAAAGGAAATTATATGGTCAACCTAGGTGAACAAACAACATGTGCTAGTAAAAATCTAGGAAGCAGAACCAAGCAAACAAGACCTTTTAATTCTGAAGTCACTAGTTGGTGATGAAATCCAGCTTCATGACGATGAGACAAGAAGGGGTTAGGATAGGGTGGAAAAGTTATGTTGACGACCTACTTAACGGACTTACATCCTGGTGTAAGATCCCACACATAATCATGGGTATACCCTCCAAGGATCCCGAGTGAGTTTGACCAACGTTGATTCCAAGTACCATGAAGACTTGTCCCTTCATAGTCATCTTGTGTAAGACCCTAAGAAGATAGGCTACTAAGGTTACCACCAACAACAATAATGCCTGGGGGAACAGTCGACAGTCTGATCCACACGCAAGGGCAGGGTATCTAGCCTGAAATCAGCTTGAGAGGCTTCCACTCATCATTGTGGGTATACCTTCAAGTGACCCCTGTAATACGTGCAATCTCTACACTGATATAAACAAAGAAGGGTGAGTAACTCTGTCAATCTCAATGCGACCTCGGGTTTGACCCTTGTGTGAGAAGGGCTTCCCAGGACAAAATGTTGCAAATGGAATTTTGACACTCCCTACCACAAGATGCTATTGTGTGTTTTTTTCTTTGGAGAGTGTATCTCACTACTTATTCCAAAGCTCTAGCCTAGCTAATGTTGGTGTAAAAGAGCCCTAGAAAAAGTTACTAGTTAAATTTTAAAATTTCACAATATTAATAAAGGATGTTGTGATTCAAAGGAGACAGAAACAAAACCGATGTTTTGTGAGACTCTGAACCAACAATGCATAGATAGGAATGAATGATACGAATTTTTTGTTCGATGAATCCTATTTACATTAGGGAAAGAGGAGTTTTTTGGAACAATGTGAACTACGATGGATGATCTTCTCATAAATGCAATATCAATCAATCATGAACAATTCAAATTCTCTATTTGTTCTCTTTCAATACTTGAATGCCAATATTTTTTTTTTGAATAAAAAGTTGCTTAAAAAGAGAAAATGTTTTTTAATTTTCACTAGAAACCAAACAACATTGGTGGAACTAAGAAAAAAAAGAAACCAATGAAAAAAAAAAGAAATACCCAACAAACACCCAAACTAATCTTTCAATGAAGACAAAAATAACAAACAGAGAATACTAGTCTCTTCAAATGCATATGAATAACAATTTTCCAAGTAATGAGCAATTGAAAAAGATAATTAATCCCAACTTTTAAATCGATCACTAGCTCCCAACGAAACAAGCACTCAGATTTCAAAACCAGAGATTATATCCTTGTTAAGAAAAGGTCAAGAGGTAACAGTTGAGAAAAATGAATAAGAAGAGATTTCGATTTCCGAAGACTAATCATTCATGAGATTCGAAGTCAAGAAATAATCAATCACTGGCCAGAGAAGTTTTTTTCAGACACACATACAAATTTTGGCATTTGAGGATACAAAAAACCTTAATCCAAAAAATTTGCAAATGGGTTCGCAGGCTAGTAGTGGGGTGCAGTGTGAGAATGAAGGATTCTTGTAGGCTAGACAAGGGCATACTGCGAGAAGTTTGCACTGAACTGAATAATAGGGTGCAAACTATGGTGGTTCTCGCAGGCTACAGAAGGGTGCAGTGCGAGAAGGCCTGAAACTAGGCAAAATCTTGGAAAAAGACAAAATTTTTGAAGGAACTTTTGGACCCATAGAGTCTATCAGGGTCTCCTTAGGACTCATAGATTGATGGAAATGAAAAATGGTAAGTTAAGCGCAAATGGCTGAGGAAAAACCACCAAAAACCACCAAAAATGGGTTGCATCCCTAGTGGAGTCGCCAATTTTTTTATCGGACAAATCAGTAGGTGCATACACTAACAGATATCCTTAGATCCATCTGGATCTAGAACAAAACAGGACAGGACACGACTCTTTCCCTAATTTATAGTCATTGAATCTACTAAAGAGAAGGAATAAGTGACATACCTTGATATCGCTTCCTTAGGTCTTTTTTGTTCCCGCTTCACTGCGATGCTCTCGTGAACTCAAGTCCATGACAACACAAACCAACCAAAGTGAAGATAGAAAAGTATATTCAATCTCAACTTACGCATATGATCAAGGAGTTACACAATAAAGTAAGAGTGACTTTATGGGAAAGGTACATGCCGCTATATCATATTAATTGAAAGTAGAATATACAACCTGATCGCCTTGATGTCACAAGCTTCCTTTCAGTGACCCTTGGTTCCAACACACACACTTGCTCTGCACTTGCATGAAGAATATCCAATTCTTCTTGATAGACCAAATAGAGTCTTCAAGCTTCTGTCCAAGTAGGGTTCTTCACACAATTATTTCACCAATTCTTCATTCAATCTTGCTTAACCTTTTCCATGAGAAAGATTTCAATATATAGGAGAAGGAGAGATGGTTACATGGATGAGGATGATCCCATAAAATTTGAGGAGTTAGTATAATGACAACATGTGAATGCCAACTCATTTTCTAGAATATTCTCTTCTAGAACCCTCGAGACCTCTTCTCCTTTCCAAGCTTAAAAACAGGTTCACACCCTATATATGGAGTAGACTGCGAGACTTTTGCACCCTAAGTGTGGGTGGCCTATGAGAATGAAGGATTCTCACACCCTATACCATAAGTAGCTTGCGAACTCATCTTAAAAATATTTTTTTGGAAGAAGACAAGAGCCACTTTTCTCAAGCAAAAGGTCTTTGTTGGAAGCCTAAATACATCATTGTTGAGACATCACCCAAGTGACCAAAATCATGTGTAACACACCTTTTGGTTGGTTCCACGTGGCATCACCTAGGGGTTCCACGTGGCACTATTTTACCAATGCACATGGAGCCCTAAAAATCCTATTGGCGGGTGACACATGGAAGCCTTTGGTTCTTCCACATGGCATGCTGATGTCATGCTAAGGTCATCATGACACATGTCACCCTCTATGATTTCCACGTATAATGTACAAATGATGACATCATGTGTACTGATGCTGACATCAACAGTACGGATGTTGACTCATCCCTTCTCACTGGGCTAGGTTGACCACAAATTTGACCTCTTATAAATTTTGATCCGGAACTCCATTTGACAAGTTGTTTGCATCTCTAGAGAGCTTGCGATGCGCTCTTCACGATCATGCAATTTTTGCTGAGTTTTGGGAAATTTGATTTTTTCCCCTTTCTTTGGATGTTGAAGCCATTTTGAGCATTTTGAGTTTCCTCCGCGAGTTCTGAGTTGTTCTTAGAATTCTCTGAATCCTTTTTGGATCATCAACATGGAAAAAAAGATAGTGGAGGATCAAAGGATTTTAATTTTGGAATTATCCCACCAGGACACCCCTACTAGATGGTGGACTAGTCACAAAGCCTTGATTAAGAACTGGGAAGATGTGAGGCAAGTTATCTGATATAGATTTCAAGATAAGGAGCAAATGGAATCAGAGATGCAGATGGATTTACAAGTTGCGCAACTGTTCAATGGACAATTTGATCCTAAACACATGTTGAACAATGCGTGAGATATTGGAAAGTTGCAGAAATACCATCTCGCTTATCAGTTCAAGTATTTCCCCATTCGCTAGGTCTGATAACTAAAGCTTGGTATATGCATGGGGAAACCAGAAGACAGAACAACGACTCGCAAATGATGGAAGATAATTTTTGCAAGGACTTCTCATTTACAAGTAAGTACCCTGAGCTTAAGATAGTCCTGAAACGAATTAAAGAATTCCTTTCTACCTATGCTGGTGAACAGAAAACAAACATAGTGGTATGTGCGAAACATAGCCAAGCACTTCAGTATAGCCTTCACCTAGAATTAKACAAGATACCTATAGAATGTTATAATATTGACAAGGATTTGGAAATCCTGGATGACTTAGAAGAATCGAGAAACTTAGCCATTAAGGAAACATAAGGARGAAGAGAAATCCATAACATTATACCCAGCTAGACTGATGGTTCTTATAAGTATCCAATGAATTTGTGTAAAGTCAATATAGGAACTGCATACAAACCTAAGATATCTATCRTGGGAGATTATTGGGATGAACAAGCTAGCCAATAAATACATAGCATGTTAYGGGAGTATGAGGACTTGTTCCCAAAGACATTTTCAGAGCTAAAGGGGATTAAAGGAGCTATGGGAGAGATGAAAATTGAACTAAAACTAGGATCAAATCCTATAAGGCATGGACCATATCACCTTAAACCTAGAGTGAAAGAGAAGGTTAAGAGGGAAATAGACATGATGTTGGAGGCTAGACTTATTTTTCCAGTGGAAGAAGTAGAATGGGTTAGCCCAATAGTTATTCAGAGCAAGAAAGGTGTTGGTGTCTAAATATGTCTTAAAAAGTGCCTTAGTTTAACATTAATTTATCAACTTGAGGATGTGTCTTTTATCTCAAGACTATCAGCAAAATCTATGCAGATATGTAACAACCCTAGCTAAATGATTGCTTAAGATTTACCAAGTATAATTAATTAAATAATTAACTGTCCTAATGTGTATTAGTTAAATAATGATTATTTATTAATAATATTAATTAATTAATTAATTATTGTTTATTATATGTTGATTAATTAATTAATTAATTGATTAACACATTTAATGTTTTGGGTAAAGAATTAAATACTTAATAACTTTTGATTCATTATTATAAAACTTTACGTATGCAGGGGATGAAACATTGAATGGAGGGATGGGGTATTGAATGGAGGGATAAGGTATTAAATGGAGTGATAAGGTGGGTGGCATTAAAGGAGGGTAGAAGGCGGTGAATGGAAGAGGATATGAGGGGGATAGGCATTCGAAAAAGGGGACTTTTGGAAATTTGAGGAAGAGGAAGCATTATTTGAGATTAGAGACTGTATTTCCTTGTGGGTATTTTCTGGTTTTGGAGTTTGGGTGGACTGTTACAGGGGTGCACCAGGTTGCTGGGAGTTTTGGGCTCGGGGCCAGGAATCCTCATAGAATCCTAGAGCTAGGGAGTTGGATAGGCTCTATTCCTAGCTGGCAGAGAGGAAAGATTCAGTTTTGGGCTGAGTTTGGTCAGACCAGCTTGGTGGGAGTTTGGGTAGTAGAGCAGTGAGGATAGATGGAATTGGGGAAACAGCTGAAAGGTATTTATGTTCATTATTATGTCATGTCATTATCGTTACGATGGTTCACTATTTTACTATGTTGTATATGTTTTTTTTCTTTATATATCATTTATATCATGCTGCCCATTTTGAATTTTGCTGAGTCGTAAACTGTAAACTATTATTTTGCTAATGGTATTTTGATGAACAATTATAATAAAAATGTTATATTTAAATTTATCAATTTCTAAGATCTGTTAGATAGGACCTTACACTTGGTATCAGAGGTAATGTTTAAAATCTGGGGCCAAGGGCCTACCCACCTACTCAGAATTGACCCAAAAATAAACCAGAAAAACCTTAGAAACTGTTGTAAGTTTTGAAGGAGGCTTGTTCACCTTAGAACATGTAAGAATCCTCACCTATAGAAGGAAGTAAAATTAATATTGTCCTATAAAAGAGGTAGAGAATACATTTATATATATATATATATATAGATATATATATATATATATATGTATGTATGTATGTATGTATGTATGTATATGTATATGTATAAAAAATAAAATAAATAATTATCCCTGCCCCCACTATCCATTCAAAGATTCCTATAAGGCTTCAACAAACTTCTTTGATACCATGATGATTTTTTCTAACACATGGTGAACAGATTATGCTCCTACAATTAACTAACACTGTCTGAATTTAAATGCTAATGAAAACTGCAATATGAATCTCAATAGAATCTATAAACACACAGTTACAAAATATACAATGTAACACATAGATTATTGTTAAGAACCCATGTTACTGATACTCCATTACTGCAGAATAAAAATCTGCTACAGGAAAATTCTATAGACATAATTTTCTGTGGAATAAATAAAACTAAAACTCTCTAATACAGATCCATACCCTAACCCTTTCTCTTATATAACTGAGAGGGGACTCCTAGGTTTACAAAAATAGATCTATTGATTAGATCTCAAGATATGCATGCAAGAGAGTGCACTCCAAAGAGGATTTGTGCCCTATCTAACAAAAAAAAAAAAAATGAATTTAGAAAGACTGCTAAAAATAAAACAGACTGCCTCATCTAAATTTAGTGCCTTATCTCTAAAATGAAGACTGAGGATAAACTTATCCTATTCAATCTATAAATGGTGCACGCGTGCATGCATGTTCCCTCACTGCTGGAAAACTAAAATTAGTGATATTCCCTCACTATCTATTTATCTGCCATAAGTGCTCCAACCCAATAGAAAATGATCCTATTCTTTCGAATGGAAAGAGTCTAGGGAGACGCCTTGGCTATCACAATGGATGTAGCTTGTTTTCCACGCCTTTACATACCTTATCAATGTCAATGCTAAGAAGAAGTTCGGATAAGCGCAAAACATCTTTAGTAATTGCAGCTTTCGAGCAAATTAATGGAGCTCCCAGGAGGCAGAACGCACTGCGACCTAAATTCATTAAGCAAAATTATTGGGCCTATGGGCCAACACCGAGGGCAAGCACCTGCACCAATGCACAACATAATATAAGTCAAAGCCGAGACTAACACACCAAGCGCTAGGCACTAGGTCACAAATGAGGGAACCCACAATGGATGCCCATTGTGAACATGCGCTAAACTCTGAGCATTGAACCCAATCTCTAAATCCATGAGCCATGCATCACATAAATCTACCTGTCAAAACCCAGCTCAGAAGCTACAAAAGGAGAGATCCCACAGAAATCATATGCACAACAGTCCAACAATTTTCCCAACACGCAACTTCATAAGCAAAAACATAATAATACACAAATCCCCCATTCCTGTACAAACACTCACCTCTCACTTCCTTTACCTCTGGTATTGCCATCTGTTAGGGTCCTATAATTATAGGCAAGTCGATTCTTCGACTATTGATTTGGCGTTTTCCCTCGTGATGATGAAGTCTGGCTTAGGTGATTCTGTTTCCTCCCACCATCCTTTTTCACTCAATCCCCCATCATCCTATTACATCCTCCATCCACACTGCGCCCTCACTCCCTTGTCCTGTTGCCCCATCGACTACTTTTCCCGCCTTCCATCCCTGCATAAATGGACTTAGGATAAAGCAATAAAGTTAGTCTAGGTTGAATTAATTAATAAACAACT
>JASDQU010880187.1:47484-61033 GCA_032191745.1 Picea mariana
CTGTTGTGTTTTTCATTCTGTTCGTGTTTTCATTTTGCTGATTGTTGTTTCAGTATCACATTTTCATGTTACAGTAGATATTTACATGTAAAATGTTTCATATACATGCTGAGCATTCGTATGTCTTTTTAAAGCACTAAAAGTTAGATCTTATGGATCAGTTAGTTTGGTTGTAGTGTCCAACCTTTATGGACATCACCTTCCTAGTTATATCTCATTGAAATGTGTTATCCTCGGGGATAAGATCCTTCATGTGTTAGAGTTTCATGCAACATGGAAACTTAATATTATAAAAATTATATTTTTTAACTAGAAAAAAAGGAATGACATTGTCTTCAAAAATACCATGTGTGATGGTTTCACATAGTTTAATGAAGTTATGATCTATGCCAACTTTTACTTGCAGATCTAGTGCAAATTGGGAAAGTGGATCTGGAGTTGCCACACCTCTGCAAGCTGATGGAGTGATGGGGCACAACCCCCTATATAATGAGATGGGCACATTTGGAATTTTATTCACCCCTTGGATCAACACATTCCCACTATTTTGGTGGCAAGCACTGCCATTAAGTCACTGACTAAAATTCCTGCCACATCCAAAGCTAAGAACCCCATAATGAACCACCTCCTCCACAACCTAAAAATAAGTACCCTCACTCAAAATTAGCAATATCCATGGAGAAGCAACCATAGCAACAAACATATGACATATGGGACCTCACCCCGCAAACAGATGATCCACCTATCATTAGGTGTGGCCTAAATCCCAATGATTGAGATCCTCCACCTAACACATGAACCATAATAATTGCTTAATATTTGTCTATCTTAAATGTGGCCCTTAAGGCATCTTATATTTTTTAATTGCCATTAGTTTTTGCCTTTAGTCGTATGGTTTCCTTATGCTCTTGGTTTTGCATAATCCCTTAGGGATTACACTGTCCTTTTGTATTGGCCCTTGGGACACTAGACTGTGGTAGTTGTTTTTGCTTGTGGAGGTTGCTTTGTGGTCCACACTTCTTTTTATGAAATGTTGTACATATCATTTTTATTAATAAACTTTCAAGGAAGCATTTTATCCAAAAAAAAAATAGCTTATTTGTGCTCTCTACCTACCTATTTGCCCTAAAATAATATTGACTTCCCTTATGATTCATAATCTTGAAAATATTCATCAAATCCTTGATCAAATTTGTTGTAAAATGTGTATCGACCTTGTTTGATTGGACCTAAATTAGACATCCAAAACAACAAAACACGTATTAAAATATAACTTTTGTCGTCACCATTGTTGTGTCCTTCTAGATAGATCTCGCCTATGACCACTTCATAAGTAACATGACTACCATAATAATATATTTAGCAAATGTCCTCTTTGCTAGAGTGAATGGACCAATGTAATTTAGTCTCAAACCTCAAGATATTACATTGGTAAGATGGGATTCAATGCATGAAAGCCACCCACATGAAGTGTATGAGATGCTTTCTAACACTACTCACATTTTCTCACAAAATTAAAATACTCCTCGAAAATTGGTGGCTACCATAGCCTTGAACATAAAAATTTCAGTGTTTTCCTTGTTGTAGAGAAATATCCTCCCATGACTCCATAATGTACTTCCATCATCAACTTCTCATCTTTGCTAGCAAGACATAACTTCTCAATATTTTATTCCTTCCAAGCATGTGCAAGACACCTGTGAAAATCTCGAATCTCGTTGCTATGTCCACCAAACTTCTCTTTAACATTATAGACATTCCACTTGGTGCTTTTCCATTCTCCAAAAAATGGAGCACATCCTTTAGATATCCAGGAGATCCCTTTACACAAAATAGACTTACATAAAGAAAGTATCCTTTACTTGCCTTCTCTTGCTCACCAATTATCTATGCACAACAAATGATCTAGTCCAACATATGTTTTTCTTGGATTCACAAATATATTGAATGATAACTTCATTCTTGGTTCCTAGGTGTCCACGTGGACATGAAAAATGTTCTAATCAAGTAATCTCAATATAAGCACATTGTTCGACAACACTAGTATTCCAACAGAGGATGAACACCTTCAGTAACCACTCACACAACCAAATCAAAGATCAACACAATGATGTTTTTACGTGGTAAAACCCTATGGGGAAACATCCGCAACCCCAACAAATGTGGCCACCTGAGGCAATTTATTAATGCAAAAGAAAATATATTACAGATAGTTTCTCATAATCGATCATCAACAAATGACCCTCCATGCTCTTTAAATAGATATCATGGACCAATCGAGTGTTAATCCATGGATCAATGTAGTTTTTAAGATCAAGGAGAATATAAGTTGTCAAGTCACTCTATGTCGGGAACAAATCGTGATCGTCAGATTACAAATGCATACTAATGAAACACACTAAGAAACACACTTTAACCTAAAGACACATTAGACCAAGTTGATCTTAACTAACTCCTAAGTGTCTAAATATCCTAACACACATGCATAATGTTGTCCTTCAATCTCACAAAAGCTACCTAACATTCAATGTCAACTCAAATGTCACATCCTTCTTCAAAACTGTTTACATTGGATTCAACATACTTGCATAACCTTCAATAAATTTTCTATAATATCTAGTATGTCTGAGACAAGAATTTACCTTGGATGGATTTGCTAGAGGCTTTTATCCCTTGACTGCTTTCACATTGCTTGAGTCCACCATCCATCCATCTTTCAAAATGGTGTGCCCCAATAACTTCCCAAACAACTACAAAAGCTAAGACTTCTCTCGATTCAACAACACTCTTGTCCCCCTACACCTGCTTAGCAATGTTCTCAAGTCCACTAAATGATGGTTTAGACAACAGAAAAATCCCCTACAATCCATATATGATTCCAAGTACCAATGGATAAAGTCATTGAAAATTTCTATAATTGTCCTCAAAAAACATGTTGGTGCATTCATTAGTTTAAACAACAATGATTTTTTATGCATAGGTTCCCCACTTTTCTTAAACGTGGTGAGCATCCAATATTTCTATTTGATAGACACCTAATTATACCCTAAATAACCATCCAAGAAGAAATTAATCTCACATCCAACCACTGCTTCTAACACTTATTCCATGAATGGGCTTGGAAACAATTCTTAAATTGTCATCTAATTTAGTGATGGAGAGTCCACACATATCCGAAGCTTCCCATTCTTATTTTGAACAACCACTATTAAGGACACCCATTCACTTTCCCTAATTGGACAAATAACATTTGCATCTAATAGATTTATTCAACTATTCTTTGAACTTTGTTTTATATTTGGAATTTACATTGCATGGTCTTCATCTTGCTCATCTCGCATTCAATTGTAACTCAATTGTTAATTCATCATAGTCCTTTGGAATATTTTTTTTTCACAAGAACTGGTAGATTTTTATTTAATAAAAGGTGCGGCCTAGACCACAAAGTACAAAAAGGAACAACCAAAGAAGATCACAAAAATCAGGTTTATCCCCACATCGTTCATCCACCTATCTATACCATAGCTACCATTTCTCCATATCCTAAAGTTACTACAGGTTTGAACACAGTAAATCCGATAGAAAATACCACTAATATATAAAGAAAAACATAACATAGCTAGTATGTATGAGTTCTATCATCTGGAGCCTCTTCTTCTTTGATAATCGCAGTTGGGGCATTCAAATTCGGGATTGAAGACACAACCCTCCTAGACGAGATAACCATGGTCGACCTTGAACCCAAGTTCGATGGAGAATCCTAGAGCTGAATATCCTCTACTTGAGTCCTTAACACTGGCACTTCATCTTGGAGTTGACCCACCATCTCTCGGTGCTGCACAAATGATACTGTTGAGTTGAGTGCATTTACCAAAATAATCATCATGTTGTGATCTAACATCTCCTCGGTTTCCATTGATTCTTCCTGTTGCTCACAGCGAGCACCACTAGCTATGTCTTCCAACTTTTCAGGACCACCAATTTCACCCATGTCTAAAATCCACCAGAGACCAGTGGTTTCTCTCGCGTCCAGAATCCCAAACCCTTCCCCGAAGGCAAGAAGATCAACAATCCCTCCAAGCTTGGGGAAACAACGATAATTCCGACGGTGAGAATACCCAAACGACAGCAGAGAGGTTAGATAAAATGCAACAACCCAACATCATATCCTCGATACGCTCAACAATTGCCCAGCTATCCATCGACTCGCATCCAAAGTGATAAACGACCCGACCCACTAACTGTGCCAAATATTTGTTGGACATGAATTACCAATCTTTGTTGAAGCTCCAAGGCATGCAACCATTAAATTCCCATATGAGCACCCAAGAAGGCTGACGAAATCGCAACAATCCTCCTCGTTGGCCTGTACCTTGTCATCTCTTCCACTTTTGGTCATGATGAAAACCTTCAAGTCAGATGACATCTCCTGACATCTCCCGCAAGTGAAGATCAATGATCCTTTTCCATCGTACCTTCCCCATCCTTTGCATCCAGAATGCACGAGCTAGGATTCAAACCAGTATCCACGACTACATCATCCGACGTCACCCACAAGAGGCCTAGACAAGACATCCCAATCTCCATACAACATCAAGAAGTTCACCATGTGGTACGGTGCATGAGAACCCAAAGCTCACGATACCCTGCAAGCCCCATTACTAATCCAAGTGATCAACATTAGGGAGGGGGGGAAATACTTACCACCCCATTGATCCATAAGGAACTGGATAATCTAATAGCTTTGTTAGCCATTTCATCAGTTGAGATATTTTTTTTCTCTAAGAACATGGAAGAACTAGGCAAAGAGAGAGGATAAGTTGAGTCTAATGCGTCTGATGATGACTTTCAGGACTACAGCCTTTGGATATGATCCTGTCACGAAGTATCTTATAGTATTTTTTAAGTCCCCCATAATGTTCAACTGAGAGATTTGATGATTTACGACAATATGAATCCCTTGAAGAACCACATATGTGTCAACCTTGTTGTTCGAGGAGATCTCGAGGTTCCAATAGAATTTCAAGTTCCCTTTTTCCTCTGGGGAAAAAATCACCCCCTTCCCCCCCCATCCCCACACACATGCCTTCCTTAGGTTTCCCTTAGAAGCCCCCCATCGAAACAAAGAGTGTAGCAGGATTGAGATTTCAACCAATTTTGGAACTCAAACGGTGAAATTTGAAGCTGCTAGAATGATCTTTGAGTGATCTTGTTGTTAATAGAAAACTTTAAGTTTAATTTGCTCATCCATAGCTCCTCCTCGAGATCTAAATTTTGCGGAGCCTTTATTCTAATCCTCTTTGAGTTAAGAAATTTAGACATTTGTCCAAGAGAGAAAGTGGTCACTGAGTGGGGATTGAAGATCTGGTTCTTGAAGATGAATCTATTTATTGCTAACCACAATTGTAAGCATACATATTTTGGAAATGTCATCCAAGCTCCTTTAAGGAGAGGTTTGGACCTAAATGATCCATGATAAAAGGAGCCCCATTTTCCCAAAAGAGGCTTGAGAGAGGTGGGCCATGAGGCTCGATGGAGAAATTCTGAATAAAAGATCTGCTAGACCTTCTTGGAGAACTCACAATCTAAGAATAAATGCAACATAGTTTCTGAATTTTTCCAACACAAGGCACAATGAAATGGACCCAAGAATCCTCTTTTATAGGGATTCTCCCTAGTGAGAATTTTCCTGTGCGTCAGGGTCCAACAAAATATGTTTACTTTTGGGAGCCCATCATTATGGCAAATATTGACCTAGAAATTTGATTTCTCGGGCAAGTTGGTTTGTTGAAGAAGAGCAACATAGTCGCCCTTAACCATATAACCCACTATACCCCATCCCCTACTATCTCAAGTTTGCAAATGAATATGGGTCGCTCCCTGAAGTTTTACCAAAAGTGAATTTGTAAATTCCTTGAGATGGTGAGGAGTGTCCCCCAAAGCCTAGCCCAACCACAAACCATTTGAAGCCCAACTGGAAATATCGAATAATGAGGACTTGTTGGAGTTATCGAGCCAACAACGAAGAGGAGAGAGGGAAAGATCCTCAGATAAGGGGGGATTTCCTAGGAAGCTATATTTCCAAATGTTAATATATCTTCCATTTCCCAGAATCCAAGTGAGAGAGTTTTGAAAATGCAGAAGAAAGGTCCGAAGAAGTTTCCAAATTGGCAAACCGTTTTGCAACATGGGGGGACGATCAATGCATCTCCTTATGTCCCCCAAGAAGTATTATTTAAGAAATGATATTTTCCACCATTCTCGATCTTCTGTGACCAACCTCCACAAAATTTTAGAGCCAAGAGAAATCTTAACCAATCCTAGATCCTAAACACCTAGGCCATCATGCTCTCTGGAGAGTCTAACCTAAAGCTAATTCACTTGATGAAAGTGCTTCAACCTTCCTGTTGGATTCAGCCATACGGCCCCATAGCTCATTTTTTTTCTTTAATTTTTTGTATAATGAGTTTCCAAGCTTCAGCAGGAAGCAAATATGGGCAGATCGACATCCCTAGATATTTAAATGATCTCCAACTTGCCGAGAAAGGAAATTGAAAAATACTTGCAATGACCATTAAGGATTGGACACTTACATTCCAAGAACACAATTGACTTTTGTTATTATTGATTAATCCTCCTAAAACTTGAGTGAACTGATCCAATATATTTTTGAATCTGAAAGTTGTAACTTTCGATGCCTCTCCTAGGAGCAGCGTGTCATCAACAAATTGGGAGTGATTAATCCTTTTAACCCCCCTTGTAATCCAGAGACGGGGGATTTTTCCTGAGCTTTTTTCCCAGTCTAGCCTTCTATTCAGTGTTTCAACCATCATAACATAAAGAAGAGGAGAAAGAGGACACCCTTGATCGAGGCCCCTTGAGGCTTTAAAGAAATAAGTTGGTTGTCCTTTAATGAGAGGGGCAATCGATGGGTTGTTGATACAAGAGCCAATCCATTTTATAAAATCTCGATTAAACCCAAATCTCCTCAAAACTTATGTGAGAAAATTATGACTAACCCTGTCAAAAGTGTCGGTCGTATCAATCTTGATTATCATACCTTTTTCCCTTCTTGATATGTTGGAGTGAATGGCTTCCTATACCAAAATAATGTTGTCCCTGAGCTATCTATTTTCCACAAAACCCCCTTGATTTGGGAGGATAAGCTTCGATAAAAGGGGTTTAATCCTATTTTCTATTACCTTTTTCCATAATCGTGTATGAAACATTATAGAGAGAGATGGGTTGGAATCAGTGAAAGGAGGAAGCATTCTTGTCTTTTGGAATTAGAGCAAAAAAGGCCAAATTAGTTGCACATCCCATTCTAGCTTATTTGTGCACATATTGAATCATGTGAACCAAATCAAACTTAATAATAGTCCCACATTTCTTATAAAAATGGGTCATAAACCCATCTAGACTTGGAGCTTTGTTAGGATTAAAATGATTAAGAGTCTCAAAAATTTCCTCTTCTTTAACCAGGTTAATCAATTCCATGTTATCTTCTTTTGTAACAAGCTAGGGAATGTGAGAGATAAGCTTCCTGCATAACTCTATATTCATTTCTCCATTCTCATAATAGAGGGCTTCAAAGTGTGTTGAGTCGGCCTTCTTAATGTATTCAAAGGAGGACAACACCAGTCTCTCCTCGAAGGTTATTTCCTCCACCCTGTTTCTCCATTGTCTTGCCCTGGCCTACTTATGAAAAAAGAAGGTATTTTTATCATCGGCTTGAAGCCACAAAATTCTAGATTTCATCCTCCATAGTTCCTCCTCCTTCTTGAGTGACCTTAGATATTTTTGATACATGATCTGTTCTTCCTGAATAATGGTTGGGGAAACTTCATCTTTCTCAATACTCTCTTGTATGACTTCCAATTGCTTTTGATTATCCAATAATTCAACTACCGGAGGGTAGTATCTTTATTTTGCCTAGGTTTTGATAGAAACCTTAGTTGCTTTAAGTTTATGTTCCAAAATAAAAATAGGGGAACTTGAAATCCGTTGACTCAAAGTGAGAGAGACCAGAGGAAAGAAAGTATGATCCTCCATCCATAAAGGATTAAATCGAAAAGGAATGGGGCCCAAATTTTTTTCCTTCAAAAAACTCAGAGAGATGGGGTGATGATCCGAGCATGCCCATGGGAGGATAGGGGAGGAAATCATCCCAGGGATTTCCAGAAAAGAGTTGTGCACCAAAAATCAATCCAACCTTGCAACAATATGACCTAGACCTACTCTTTGATTATTCCAAGTGAATTTTTCCTTACTTGGTTGGATATCAATTAAATCCAAATGGGAAATGAGATCTTCCATCCTTTCCCTAAATGGATTGTGAACTATAGAGCCTCCTTTTATCTCCTTCTGATGAAGGGTGGTATTGAAATCTCCAACAATAATGTAGTTTTGGCTAAATCCTATCTCTCGTACCTCTAACAATGCATCCTAACATTCTATTTTTCCCTATACTTATTTGACATATAAACATTATTCAAATGAATCAAGTTACCTGTAGGCAAGTGTAGAAGCCTGGCCATGACCCAATGCGTTGATTTGAAACTCCTTTCCAGTTGAAAGAAGGCATGCTTCCAAAGGGTGTAGAGACTCCCTGATGCCCCCCTTGCACCAACCGCTACACCTTTTCTTACTTTCCATATCTCACTTATCTCCTGAAGGACAATAACATCCTTCATTTTTGTCTCCTAGATCATAAGGATTTGAGGTTTCTCCACTCTAATAAGTTTTCACACTACTTCTCTTTTTTCTTTACTCCCCAAACCTATGCAATTCCAGGAAACCAATCTCATTATTTACCTAAGGGTTTATTCTCCCCCCCCTTTTGGGGGTTGAGAACTACCCTGGGTCACTCCTTTTGAGGATTGAGAATTTCCTTGAGAGTGCCCTCCCTTACAATTTTTTTAAAGTTACATCCAAGGTGGTTTGTATTCTAAGCTCCTTATCTCGATCAACTTCCTCCTCCCTTCTATTTCTATTTGAGAAGCACCCCATTTTCCTAGTTTTTGTGCTCCAAGAGACATCCCTCTCCAAATCATCCCCATAATCCTCCTGACTCCCTTCCTCAAGAATAATAGGAATTCGTGATTTCATCTTGGTAGCTATTTTTACCGGGGTGGGATCACCTTTTTTGAGAGAAGATATGAACGTCTTTTTGGGAGGAGGATTCCTTTCCTCGACATTATTCTTGGGGATGTTTTATGTGCCAATGTAGATCTCTTGAGATTCTCCTATTGCAACCTCTAAGTCCTCCAGAGCTTCATACCTATTCTTACTAGATTCTTCCTCGCGGCCTCCTCCAATAGCAAATCTTGGAGTATTAGAAGAGTCGGGGATGATTGTCAGATTGTCTCCTTGGAATTTTTCTAGTTGTTGCAAAATTTGCTTCCTTGGTGCCTTCTTTCATTTTGGTTACTACCATTGCTCATTTCCCCCTTCAAATGATATATAAGGCTTTATTTTGGTGTAGTTTTTTGCGAAGTGTCCATATTCGTGGCATGCTTTTCATTTAAACAAGAGTTGTTCATAATCCACCTGCTAGATATAGGTCCAGTTATCCCTTATCCAGATCCACCTCCACACAGATATAAGAATACACTTAGATCCCTTGTCGTGGTTCATTGTGATCTATGTATCTTCCCAAAGTAATTCCTATGCTTCGAATGATTTCATCATTCCAACAATGCAGGGGAAAAAATGGCAAGTGGACCCAGACCAGGACTGTTGAAGGGATATCATTTTTGGGGACAAATTCTGGAGTCTAGACAAAAAAAACCTTTTCGCGGAAGGATGAAGACATTTTCCCTTAGATATGTGGTTTCTAGTTTTTATCCACCCATAGAGCCATAGCCCGCAGGGATGGCCATATCTCGGTGAACTAACTGATCAACCCATTTTCCACAAGCCTCAAAGCGAAATTTATCGAGGACATTGGGTGAACACAGACCTTTGGAATCTCTTCTAACTTTTTAACAAAATGTAAAGGTGAGGGTTTAATAGACTTACTGTAAGAAGCCAACAGGAATTGAAAAGTAACGATGTCGGGCGAAGGCGGTGGGGGTAGATCCCCCTCCTGAAATGAAAGCCATGCTTCACACAACTGCAAGAAAGATCCTGTAATCACGAGAAAACCCTATAAAATCTTTCAAATCACATCAATAGTCCTTTGGAATACATTTTAAATGATGATAACTATATGCAAAGAAATTTAAAAACTCTAGATATTAGGACTACTTCAATAAGAGGCTTGTCGTCCCAAAAGTCACCATTTTCAACATACATTGGGTCATTGCCTTCCTTTTCTATATTAATCTTCTTTGTCCTTTCTTCTACCTAACATAAATTTTGTTGCTTCAAGCGTTGCTCGTCTATTTTCCTACTTCCAAGCTATTGTTCTTTTGCGTAAGTTATTGGGACAATATCCACCTCTTTCACAAAATTTTGGAATATCGTATTCACATTATCCTTTGTTAAATGCTCCTAGAAAACCTATGCATCTTGTGCAGTAATGTATCCAAAGTTGTGTTGTTATGACTCATGTGCATCCCCTTTGTCCAGTTATGACTAGAATCTCTACTAGAACTCTATCCAATTGCCAACTTCGATTTTCTTCTCCTAATCACAATACTAGGTGTACATGAATCCATTAATAAGTCCTTTGGGGGCATGGACAATTCTCTCTTCCAGGGGTCCATTTCCTTTTATCACTTGTTGCTTGTTGTCAACTAGCTTGGATATGTGAGACATGCATATTGTGCCATGGTAACCCTTGTACTTCTCACCTTCTATAATCTTAAGCCCACATATAAATAATATACTCATCTTTGTCCATGTGACCATGCATCCTTCTTGAGAGGGGTATTCCACACCAAGCAAATGTTGTATATCTTGATGTGACCAAAAACACCTTTACCATCCTCCTTAGGCAAGTGTCCTATTCTTTTTCTAGATCCTAAATCCTTCCCATATTCAAATTCTCTCATAGGTATAGAAAAAATTGATCTACCCCTTTAGACGATTGAAATATCATCCTTAATTACGGAAAATTATGAATAGTATTTTCCCATAAATTGGATAAATATCAAGATTCTTACCTGCCCATTCCCCAATTACCTTGTCTAAGTCTTCACTTGATGATGCATCCACATGTATGATATTGCTCACATGGATTGCACTCATTATCCTTTTGCACCAAATATAGATTTTCCATGTCTATCCCTGGGCCAAATGATTCTTCTCTACCAGTGGCATCCATCTCAAATTCATACACTAACTTTTCCTTGTCCAACAAGACAATCACTTTTTCTTTGTCCCTTCCAAAAATCTCTGCACATCATCCCTCTCATTGCATAAATCCATGTACTACCTAGAAGGACTCTATACATGATTTGTAAACCACCTTGAATATTCCAATGGTAGATTTGCCAAAACATATATTAAACTAACTATTAATATAGTGAGCACGTGCTCAACTTTGCGACATTTTTTGTGTTTTTAGTGATTTAATAGAAAGATGAAGCATGCCACATACATTATTTAACTACCATGAAAATAAAACAGAACCACAATAGCAAAGACACATAATGAAACACCATGCACAAAATATTTGCTTTAGAGAAACCCAATGTGGAAAGCTCCAACAAAATGAAGGATTTTTCCTTTCTTCTTAGTCAATTACAAGTACAAGAAAAAATACTAAGATCATTATGCATGTTGTAGAGCTATGAGACATTTTGGTCTGCTATAGTCCCTTACAAAATTCTCCTTCTTCTCTACTATGTTATCTCTCTACTCCTCTTGGCAGTTGCTATGATATGGAGCATCTAATTGTTATAATAGGAGTTGAACCTCTTCCCCTCCTTTTGGATAGGGTTTTAACACCCTTGCTTGATTGTTAGGTTTAGGGTTTTGGAATATAAGGATATTTCTAGAAATATATATTTAATTCCCATACATTATTAACTCCACAAGGGTGATTAATGGTGAGATGGTGTGACTTCCACATGGAAATGTGGGGAATGGATCGGTACCTTGTTGAGGGCATAACTTGCACATACAAACAATGCTTGAGGCAAATGGCCCACCTCTGGAAAACTCTTGACTTGTAGAATGTAGTGAAAACTTGCAAGACAATTTTCCTTAAGGTTAAAGACCACAAAAGACCCCAAACAGAAGGATTTTTAGTTCTAATCCATTGGTACAATTTTCAAGATCTAACCCAAGATGCCTTTTATAGGTCCCAAATTCTATCTTCCTCATTATGAAGTGTTATAGCTTCATTTGGTGACCCTTGACCAATGACGCTTTGTTGGCCACTCATTCATGATTAATCCATCTATTTTCCACTTCCTTCATATATTTTTGAGCCTTTGATTCGATGCACATGACATTTCCTCAAGCAACTCACATTCTGTTCCCGAGTTTCCTTCATGCAACCCATGAGCATCTCCAAAATGGTCCAAAAAATTAATAAATGTGCAAAATGCGTGCTCTTGAGTGGAGATCATGGGATCTACATACTCGTACAACCTTAATCTCCATCCCCACAAAACTAAATGACCTTCTTATGATATAAATTAGAGTGTTATGTTGGAAGAAGGGGCACTTACCAATTAAAGCACCCATATGCTAGATAAATTGTTTGGAGGATTTACCTAGGGTCTTGATAGCTTTTGCACCGTCAGGGCTTCCTAGTTACAATTGCATCCTTTGGTTTTGAGTTGGGCCTAAACTCTCCTTAAGTTTCTTGTCTTGAGTAAAACCAAGACTTGTATATGGATTTGAAGCTAATAGTTGATCCAGGATAGATGAACCCATGCTCGGGTAACAAAGGTTTTGGAAATAATAATTAGGTATATTGTCTTATTATTTTTTACATTTTCTAAATATATGAAGATCTCTCTTCCCCTCCCTGGAAAAAAATCATTGTGTAACGTTATATCAATTTACTTTCAGTTCACTGATTTGAGGTTGATTTAGTTACCCAATGTTAGTTAGAATTAGTTTGCTACGAGTTTATGTTATCTCTTTGTATGCTTATTGGGATTTGAGGAAGGTTGTCTTTTCATTTGTGTGTAGATTTAAATAAAGGCTTGGTACTGAAGGAGTATTATCTAAATAATTCATAAAAGACAAAAATGGATCAATCCTCTGATTATAAGTACTTTCCTCTCTTTATCTCATTCATTTCTAATAATGTAACTTCTTGGTTCTAGGAAAGTAGTTATAATTCTTCAACTGCTATGTTAGTGATCTAATCCTAATCATGCCCTTATCAATGAGGACTTTTCCCTACTACACAGAGAATAATAAAGGAATATATCAACTATGAATGGAATACTAAGGACTTTTCTCTACTACACATATAATAAATAAAGAAATATATCAACTATGAATATCCATTTTGGATCATCCCTCCCCATTTTGAGATGATTTTAGTCTCCAAAACCTTTAATTACGGAGGTGAGGCAACAATTCCTCTACTTTATCCTTGGAGTTTTGTTTGGTGTTAGTTAGTAGTTGTTCCTTCAATCCC
>JASDQU010880188.1:9314-20702 GCA_032191745.1 Picea mariana
TGATTGAGAGAGTCAATCTTATGAAGTTGAATGTGAAGAGAAATGTTCTTTCTAATATAACAAGCTATGCCTCCTATCCCTCTACAGTGGGATTTTTTGTTCCATGTCAACCACAAGACAAATCCTTTTATGTTAGGGACCTTAGACTCCTTATGCTCCCAAGTTTCAACTAGACAGATAATATCAATATCACTTAGAATCCAACTTATGATAGGACCTTTTCGCCATGGAAATCCACGACAGTTCCAAAAAAGGATCTACTTATGATAGGACCTTTTTGCCATGGAAAGCCATGATAGTTCCAAAAAAGGATCTCGAGTGTCTCAAATTCCTATTTATTATTATCCTTCTGGTCTCTATCCCTAACAATAGATTTTTGATTTCTAATTATTTTCCATTTTCCTTCTTTCCTGGCTTCTTTTATCTTTTGAACTTCCTTCCTTATTTCAACTTGGTCTTCGGGAATGAGGTCTTCATTTATAAATATTCCTAACCCTTTTAAGCTCGAAGATTTACTATGTTATATTTATTGTCATTACAACTTACTTTGACATAGATCAACCTATCTTTGTGATCAATTATTTTTCTTAGCCTCTTTGCTTTTATGATGTAAGTTGTATCAATTTGTGATTTATTATTTAATTATTCTTTTACTATTGCTAGTGTATCCTCCTCTTGTTATTCTTTTATAACAACAATTATAAGGTTAAGGCTCTTTTGGTACACTCATGATTATACTTGGAATATTATATTAAATTATACTTGAAAAATGAACCACAAATAGTTTTATTCTTATTTTATAATTTATCATTATAACCAAATGGTTTTATTTTATTTTTTTAACTTATCATTATAAGTGAAGAATGAATGACTTTGTTTTTTTTTTAATTATTTATGCAAACTCCCTATAAGTACATGGTCTAAACAACAATCGTGGTAGCAATTTTGAGTGGACTTATAAGCTAGTTATGGTTTTGGGGTCTCTAATTCTGACATCAAAGAAACACAACCAATCAAAATTAATTTTTTCCTAATACCTCACCTTTTGGATTAAAGAGCTTAATAACACATTGATGTGAGTGCATTTGTTGTGTCATTTTATTTTTCAACTTCATGAGTGTAGTTCACTCTTCGAGAAATCGTTGTTGCTATAAATGGTTTCGGCTAAGCAAATATCGACTTTGATGTACTCCGAGATTCAAACCTGTGAATTATGGTTAAACAACTTGGGTGAATGCCTCTAGGAAAATGAGTTTAAAAGTATATTATACCGTCTATTCAAACCCTGAAATTTAATAAATTTCCCTTATGGTGCAAACAATGATGTAAAAATTTGTGGAGTGTTAAAATGTGATATATATTTTGTGTATTTCAAATATGTTACACTATGTCAATTGAAGGCCTTATTACAAATGGAAGATAAATTCCAATGCATAATTCAAGACTCCCCTTTTGGAAGAATAGGGTAGCCATGAGATTAGGGATGTGCACAATTTTGAAATATAATATGTTTAATGAGATGTATAGTAAATTGTTGTGATTGGATTTACTGGCTAGTTATGCATGCAAATATTGTGTCATTTCTCAATCTAAACATTGTTAATTCAAGCAGCTCGAACCTTGGCTCTTGGTGTTGACCATTCAAACCATGCTATCGGAGAATATTCGACTTGCACCTACAATGGGTACCTTCCTCCACTACTTACAAACCCTCAGAAGGATAATGAGAATCTTTTAGAGCATAGGTTTCTTAAAAATCAGGGCAAGAATCTAGGAGATAAGCCCTTCACATGAGAGCAAGGTACAAGTGTACACTTTGATGACACCACTATACGCAAAATTAATAGAATGATGCATAAAATGGGGATGAAATCGAGCATTGTGGCTTTACTAACAATGACAATTTAATATAAATGAATTTTCCACCTCAATTGCAAAAACGTATAAAATAATAATAATAATAATAATAATAATAACAACAAACCTTATTGCTAAATTACATGAATTGTGAAAGCCAAAAATTGTCAAATCATAAAAAGAATAAAAATCAATATCGTTTACAAGACTATCTGTAAAGGGGGTTAACAACACCGTTGAGGTGATCCTAAGAAAAATAAACAATCAAAAGCTCAAATGTTTAATAGGAAGGAGGGATTTAAATTCCAAAAGTGTGTAAAGTTGTAGGAAATGTACTTGATTATAATGTTTCATATGTTGGCCATAACATAACCCTAAAGCATCGAGTTTATTTCTACATAAGACATTTAATGTGCTATTTTCCTTTTACTTTCCATGGGAAGATATTTGAACAAAATAATTGGGAATGGGTAGTTATATTGAACTTCGGCTTAGGCTTGAGGAGGAGGTTATGGGTTTGATTTGTGGTGGAGATTTGAGATCCTTGTAAGTGTCTTTTACTAAAAGTGAAAAATCCCACGAATAAATAAAGTTAGGCATAGTACAATGCTTGATGATCAATGTGAAGTTCATGTGAAGAGTGAAGTTTGGGTGAGCTTCTTAGAGAGATGGTTGTTCAGTGTGTGAGACCACATGTATATGAATTTCCATCAAAATGGGTGGACTTGAGACAAGGCCACCTAATACCTATTGTGTTGATTCTTTGTATATATTCAGGGATGACAATGTTGTGTAGAGATGAAGAGGGTTGTATTAGCAAGTTAATGGTGTCCTATCCTAGGGTATATAACAAGATATGGGTTTTCTACAATAAGGAAGTTAGAAATGGATGTGTGTTCTAATGCATTGCCTAGAAGTCATCCAACTAATAGATGCAACATTATCTTTGCGAAAACTTTCAGCTAGTGCACTCTCTTATATCTAGGTAATAGACTTGTAGGGTTCATGTGCATAACTCTTGAGCATTGTGTGAATATGAATGTGAGAAAAATGCTCTTTCCCTTCATTCAAAATGTTGACTCAAAATGATAATCATGCAAAGATTAGGTAGTGAATCCATTTATTCAACACCATTTTCACATATAAATATTTATTTGTGATTTTTTAATAATTCAATGTTTAATTGAATAAATAAAATACTTGTAAGTTGTAGTAATTACTTATCCATATAGATGCATTTAATTTGCATGGCTACATCTTATGTATATTTAAATAACTATGTAATATGCCCTGCTAATATGGAGCTATACATTTGCACCAACGATTCTATGTTTATTGAACATACCATATTTCATAGTTTGTGTGGAAAAAATATCCCAAATTTAAAAATGAGTCTAAGATTAATTTCATTATAAAATTTTATTGCAAATATCTGAAATTTGAGTCTCCCAAAGCTACGCTTCCTCAAACAATGGAGTTATGATCCCATTATCATGTGATAAAAAACCACAAGTGCCATGTAATGTGCACACAACCTCTCTTGAATGTCCATGCCATCAAAAGAAAAATGCAATGACCTTAGGCTTTGTAGTCATTTTCTCACTTAAATATTTGAATGGATCATTACTTTGTCCAAATCGAAATGTTATGCTGCCATGTGGCTAGACCTGGACACAGAATTGCAATGTGCACACATGTGCTGAGATTTTTTCTGTTAACTGTTTATGTTTACACAATTTGAGATTTGAGAACGATTTAAGGTTAAAATATAAAGTGTGTCTAATATAAATTGGAGAAGGTAGAAATGACAATGTGGTCGAGAAGCACACTTTGGAGGTTGCAGAGATTTAAAATTCAAAAGTAAGAATAAGTAAGAATATGGTTGTAGTTTAAATGTTCTATAATATTATTTATTTTGGTAATAATATTTTTTGGAGGTATTTTTTTCGAAATTTGGTGATAAATTGTTAGATCAGTAAACTTGAGTCATTATTTTTGTATAATCTTAGTGTTCCAGGGTTTTTTAGTATGTTGAATCCATTTTTACATTCGGAAATGGATTTTAAAACACAAAAAAATAGTGAGTTCATGCAAATTTATATCATCATATTCCGAAAAAAAAAAAACATTTCGTAGAACAATTAATAAAGTTATTGCGTAAAGTTTTCACTACATGGACAACAAAAGAGTATATGGATAAAAAATTTATTAATTGTCTCGTAATAGAACCACAAAGGAGAGCTTGGGATTGGATCAAGATGTTGAATATTTGTTGCATTATAAAACAACTCGAATTTTTCATTATACATTTACTTTTGTTGTCTATATGCCTGGCTTTGAATTTCTTTCATTTCATCATGAGGGTGAGGGTGAGGGGAATAATAGAGAAAACATAGTACCCTCATATATAAGGGTGGGGGTGGGAGGAATAATAGAAAAATATATGAGGGTGGAGGTGGGGGGAATAATAAAGAAAACATAGTACCCTCATATATGAGGGTGAGGGTGGGGGAATAATAGAGAAAACATAGTACATACTATGTTTTCTCTATTATTCCCCACACCCCCGTATATGAGGGTACCATGTTTTCTCTATTATTCCCCCCACCCCGCTATATGAGGGTACTATGTTTTCTCTATTATTTCCCCCACCATACTATGTTTTCTCTATTATTCCCCCCACCGCCACATATGAGGGTACTATGTTTTCTCTATTATTACCCCCACATATGAAGGCACTGTGTTTTCTCTATTATTCCCCTACCCTCACCCTCATAATACTATGTTTTCTCTAATATTCCCCACCCCACTCTCACCCTCATCCCCACCCTCACCCTCATATATTTCTCTAAAGTAGATGAAAAATAATTTTAAATTACTTTAGTTGTAGACAATTTTGTCATTACCATTTTGAAGCCTCCACAAAATTTTGTTTACAATTCATTAAAACTAAAAATATATATTTCTAGACTCAATTCTAATTTACAATTCATTAAAACTAAAAATATATATATATCTAGACTCAACTCTAAGAGTGAAGTCCTGAATATGGAGGCACCAAATGCTGAAATGTATGATAATCGAGATTCAGAGATCAATGATAATGATATGTTGTTTTAAAAGTTGTATTAAAAAGATAGAAAATAATAATTATGTTTGGATTAAAGATATCGAAGAAGTAAAAACCTACTACATTTACCGATAACAAAGGTTTTTCAAGCCACCATTGGACTTGTTCAAGATATACAATGGTTTTAGGCACTCTCTACTTTATGACTCTTATCCATAATTTGCCTAGTCTATAATGTGATTCCATTCTATATACAATGATTAGACCCTCTTTTGTTTAGTTTATGATTCTTATCCATAATTCTCCCATTCTAGGATGTGATTTTGTTTTATATTAAAATCGTGCTACCCAAGCTAAGAGCCCATGACATGAAAAGTAAATCCCACCTTATTATTAGAAAAACAACCCTCATCATGTTTAAATATATGATTATATTAATATTTATTAATTTGTCTCTTTATTTTTAAAGAGTTTATTAGGAATACGTTGCCAACAACTATGATTAAGTAAAAGAACAGATAAAAGCAAGACAAATGTAAGGGAATTAGAGGAGTGTTGGTAAAGTGGAAGAAGTTGCCATTAAAGTGTGTTGAAGGGTTCATGAAATCAAGATAGAAACTTAAACTCTGTGAATGTTGCATTTGTCTATGGATTGAATATTCACATGTCACTCACTTGGAAATTGAACGGGAATATAAGGACTAACCAATAAAATTTAACAAATCCTTCAAAGAATCCGTGATTAAATTCATTTTTGAGTAGTTGAGTCAAAAGAGGGAGAAGTGGAGGGAAAAGGAGAGGGATCGCAAGAATGCTTTCAACAATGCAATAATGATGCAACCGATCGAAGAAATGGTCTAAGAGCTACCAGTCTACAATAATTGATGGACTTAAGAGGAAATCTGGTGACAATTAGGGGAAAATGAGGAACCTCCTAGGCCATGATTAATGTCAGCGGCGTGATGTGTGGATCATTGAGGTGGATGATGAAAAAGGCATTGATATGACAGATAATAGATAGGGTGGATCAAAAATTAAAATTTTTGAATGGACGATTGAGAATGCATAGATGGTCGTTGAATAGCGATCAATGGATATGGAGCCAATTAGAAGTCTAATCAAAATATATGCTTCTATAAGGGGAACACCTTATGGTGTAATAAGATTCATTTAAACCAATACATAGGGATGCAAGTCTTTTAAAAAACTGATTTGTTATCACTATCACTTTGGTTGTAAAGAGCTTGGATTCAATCACTAATGTTAAGGAAAAAATATGAGATGATGAGGGTACATTGGTTGTTCATCAAAAACTTGTTTTCTCTAGTCAATATTGAGAGGAAAGATAAAAGATACACATTGGATTATTAAAATCTTAAAAGGAATCCACCATGTTCTTGGTTCTATGTCTTTATGGAGTCATTTTGAGCATGGTGCAACTTCTTCCTTATCTCCCCACTCTTGTAAATACCATGTAATATAGAGTAATGTATTAGTCGTCTTCCTTATCCCCCCATTGTTTTAAAGACATGTTCCTAAGTAATTTGTTGGCTCCCAAGACTCCTCAATCAAGATCTTTCATAATTGAATAACAAAATATAAGTTGTTATTGCATTTTTTAATTAAAGATTAATGCATGTGATTATTAGCAATTATAAAAACTAGGCCATAATCTATAGATTCAATGGGTTGTAGCCAAAATCATAAAAGATTTTCCATTGTATTAACTCCAACTAAACAACCAATACGAGGGAATCTTTTGCTCTATTGTATTTTTCATTCTTTTCTTTTTAAATCTTGAAGACCACAAAAGGGCCTTGGAAGTAGGACATGGTTTTGGGGCAAAGATGGCCTCTTCACCAAACCATGGTTCTCAGATTTTCATCCAACGATAATGTTTATCATGACAACCCTAGTGTGAGTGTATTATAAAATCTCCTTGTCCTCTTATGGATACCAAGAATTCAAGAAAGAAATAGAAATACTCTAGATAGATTTATGAAGTCTAACACAAACCAAGTCCAAAAAGGAATCTTTACATAAGCTCAAAACTATGCAGATCTTGACCTCAATATCAATCTATTGGATCATATAGTGGTTGTGAGGGATGTCTCTCAATGGATCTATGTGTAGTGTATGGTTTCTACACTTTGTACCAACCACAGACATATCCTTTTGAATGATGTGTGGGGTATTTCATGGTGCATTAGCCATACACAATTTGCCTTAAGACAAAACCTAGGTACTCCTATCCATCCTAGCGTTTGTTCATAGTGTGTTGAAGTTTCTCCTTTATAGTCCCTTGCCTTGGTCTATATGTGTGATTGTGATTCCCCATTTGATGTTAATTTCCATGGTAGGGTCCCACCTTTTGTCTTTGTCCTCCTTAGTTGCATGTTTGTCTATGGTAATGTGTTTTGGATTATTCATTCAAATTATTCTCACTAATTTAGATCCTTATTAGGCTTCATGCACTAGCTAGGCTCTTTGTTAGTTATGGAGCCAATTTGGTTCTATTTGTTAAGACATGCTCTTTAAGGTGCTTAGTTAAACTTTACCCTAACTTAAGTGGTTTTTGTGTGTATAAATCACTATTTTAGTTAACCATATTATGCTTGTTTCTTGTTATTCATTAATTCTTATGGTATATATATATTAAAAAAATTGTATCTGAAATCTTTACAGTATGGCCCACCTACCTAAGATGCAGGGGTCATAAACTCATTGTTTGGTTTTCTTAAGAGGACCACTCCCCCTAGTGGTCAATGCAATAGTTAGTAATGTCACTTTAGCATTCCCTAATCTATTTAAGTTGCTCTAAACCTTATTCCTAAAGGTCTTTATTTGTATTCTCTCATACCCCAAAACTTTGTTGAATGGATAGCTAACTTTTGATCTAGCTCTCACATATCACCTTCCATGCTCTTGGGCTTGTTTGGATAGGTTATCTCTTTGAACCTTTCACCATCTTTGATGCAATTACAATGGATACCTCCTCTTCCATTTGACTTTCAAATTCCTTTCATTCTTTGGTTTTCTTGAGTGAGGTGTTTGGGCTAGTCCCTCTTCGAATTCAGTCTTACAATATCATCTCTCATAGATAACTTTATCACAAGTATGTGGGCGAGGAGGTAACATTCACAATCATAGAAACCGCAAGTCATCACAACTGCATTTTATTATTTATTTATTTAGTTGTTTGTTTGCTTGTGTGACTCTTACTTTATATTATTGGAAACATAGTGATTAAGTTTATTTTGCAAGGAGAGAGTGTAGTGTTCCCTCAATAGCCCAACTAACTTCCTCATTTTAGTGCTATCTCTCTCTCTTTGTTATTTGTGTTCCTTTTATAGCTCAACTAACTTTCTCTTTTCATCTTTTCACATTAGATTAGAGTTAGTTTGCTCAACACCTCATTAAAGGCCTTTTCCCATTTAGGGAAGTAAGAATCCTTGGACCCCATTTCTAGATTGATTTATCACCAAATGAATATTATCACCGATTGAATAGTATGGTGATTTGGGACACATGTCGGCAAACACAATGAAAAGAAAATATTTGCATGTGTTTCTTTCGAAAACACAGCACTATATTTTGGGAACATTTGATTTTGTGGGCATGGGGATTATCCATTTAAAAATAAATAAATAAATTATTGTAGTTTTTTTATAAACAACGCGACGAAAGTGTCAAACCATGAGGCTTATCCGTTTAAAAATAAATAAATTATTGTAGATTTTGGGAAACAGCTGGACTGACGTGTCAGACCGTGAGTATGATTTGGAGAAAACAATGGCAGATAACCCGGGTACCATGTCCCGATGGGATGTATGCCATGCACATCTCATAATATTGATGCATGACGTGGCAAACCATAGTGTCATACATACAAAGTATTGAAGGTGTAGCCCGTGGCCTACCACGTCATCGTGCTTGGCACGATGGAGATGCGTCACGTGTGCAGTTGTAGTGGCGGTGGGCCCTGTGACGTGAAGAATATAGTTGCCCTGGTGGTCAAGGTGAAGAAATTATGAAACAATAAGCAGGTTATATACTAAAAATTGTCAATAAAGTGCAAAAAGAGAATCACCATGTATAAAAACAAAGTATGAAATTATTCAATTAATAACATCTAAAAACCTAAACTTGGATTACATTTGAAAAATTAAAAATGGACATTTTTTATTTAATTAATAACATCTAAAAACATAACTTGGATTACATTAGAAAAAATCAAAATGGACATTTCCTTCATTTTTCAATTTTAGTAAAAGAAAATAAAATGGGTAACTTTTTCATTTCTTGGGCTCACTCATTGTTGAGTCAAGCAAACAACTCATTGCTAGTGCAAAGGCACCGCCCATTTTTTCCAATGTGACCATCCTTTCTAGGGTTGATATATCGAAGAGGCTTTGTGGGTGTGAAAGATTTTCCATTACTCTTGATAATTTCTTATAGTTGTTGGAAAATCTAGAAAATATAAACATAATTGGCTTTTGTGAAATTTTAGAAAGTCATGGATTTTAGATTTCTGAAAACAATTTCTTCCAGAATAATACACTCCTGTAATCTTTGAGATAATATGTTCACTCGAAATAATTAAATTGCAAGCCTCTCATAACGAGTTGAATGCACTACCAAAATATGTATGACATTGTTCTTCATATTGATAGAAATTATCTATTGATATTGTTTTTAATATTAATTGACATAGAGTAAAATATTGATAAACATACTATATCCTTTTAGTCAATGTTAGGTAATATTAGTTGATACAATTTTGGCATCCCTCTCTTAGTAGGGATGTAAAACAACATTTATCATGGTCATATGTCAATCGAAATATATGTCAAATGGTATCACATGGGTCATGGTTAGTTGGCTTGTTGTCTTTTATTTTAATGGTGTTGGCTAATTCTCTTTATCATGATTGACGATGACATGGATGTAATGTTAATATGGATGGATCAATATTATATTGGTTGTTACTACTCGTCAATATTGATCATATGTCATGTATATCAATCGATATATATGAAATTTAGTTCGAAGTTAACTTTCGGTTAATATATGCCAATTGATATGATTTATCGATATATCTCAACGGGTAGATGAAGGGATAAAATGTGTCTATGTTTTCTGAAAATAGTTCCAAATTAGCTTGCAAACACCCAAATTCTTGTTTGTTTAATTCTATTTGTTCTTTTTCCCTCACACTAGGATAATATTACTAGGTGTTTAGTTTTTGTAACAACCCAATTGATTTTTATTGATCATAGTTGTTAAGTTAAATTTAATTAATTATTAAATTAAATACAATGCATCTTTTTACTATTTTATTATATTATGGTAGGTGAGGGAATTAATGAGGGGATAAGGTAGCTGGGAAATTGAATGAGGAAGAGGGATTCGAGAGAGAGAGGGGGATAAGGAAGAGGGAAGAGGACTTGGAAGGGGGTCTCACTTTTGGGAAAATTTCCGAAAGAAGAAGGCAAGGAGGAAATTCTGAAAGAGAGAGGGAAGGAGGAAATTGGAGGACATAGTTTTTTTGGGGAACTTTTACAGGGGCACTGTTGTTGTTGGGAACTTTGGGCTTGGGGCCAGGAAAACGCAAGGGTTCCTGGAGCTAGGGAACCAGAGAGGTTGTTCCTAGTTGGTTGGGAGGTAAATATTCAGTTTGGGCAGTTTGGGACAGAACAAGAGCAAATGAGCAAGGGTCTAAATCAACCAGAACCTGCAGGTTGAGGTATGTATTTTATTCATTTTACTAGTTGATCTATTGTTATTATGTTGTCTATTTACCAATATATTCCTTCTAGAAAGAAAATCATGAACTAAATTGCAGTCATTACAGTAGGAGATATTTATTTTTTTGAGGCCCTGAAATAAAAGGCTTTACAAATGGTATTAGAGCTTGGTTTAAAAACTGAAACCTAGGGACTATCCACCATAAGACATAAATTTAGACATGATGTCCTAATAATGAGTACAAATAACCCAGAAAATCCTGAAATAACCCTCAAAACCCTGAAATTACCACTAAGAAACCCTGGAATAACTCTTATAGAGAATACCCAAAAAAACAAATATGAGAATTATGAATTAGGTGAAAGGTAGCAGGAAGGAGCCCTGCAAACCTATTCCATTCTTCCATCTTTATTCCAGCCACAAGAAAATGTTAATGTGAAGACCTTTGCACACATTTGCACATGGTCACCTTTGACCCTTTTACCCAAATTGGACAGCCACCGGTAAATTTCAAATGTCATCAATATGATGACTTGCATAAGTTGTAAACAAAAAAAAATGCAATAACATAAACAAAAAATGCAATAATATAAACAAAAAATGCAATAATATAAACAAAAAAAAAGCTATTGGGCCTAGCCCAATCTCCAATTTCGCGTACCAACACACAATACCAAAGCTTGATGCCAAGTGTTGAAGAAACAAATCCCAGC
>JASDQU010880190.1:13480-32830 GCA_032191745.1 Picea mariana
TTATTTGCTTTATATGTGTTGATCTATTCATTGGTTTAAACTTAAGCAACACACTTTTTTTGAGCAAGTAACAGTTTCGGCCATCTCATTATTTTGCACTAAAAAAGTACTTTAAAACCTTCTAAACACTCTTTAAATAACCTAAAAGTCTACCTAATCATTATACATACTTAATAGACTACTTTAGGGTACTTTAGACCACCATTTCCACCATCTAAAACGGGTTTGAGGAAAACAACGGAGGGTAGTGGTAGGGGATTGTCCCGTGGCGCCCTAGGTGGGTGTCCTGTCCTGGAAGTACTCTTACTGTCAGGGCTGACTGGTTTTGCTAGGGTTGGCCTCGTTGCCATACTATCTTGAGCGTCCAACAGTGATTTGGCAACAGGAGGAGGAGGCTTTGGTGAAAGCTAATAAAACTTGTTAAATCTTAAGAAAAGCCTAATTATTAAACCTTTGACCAAATCTAGTAGAACACTTGGGGGGCTTAAGAATAAAGACTGTAGATTGTCTTCAATATCTTCATAACAACTATGCTTAACTCTTCCAAAACTTTGGAATCTGTTGATGAAGTAATGTGTTGATGATAATCTTGTGTAAATGGTGATGTGACTTGATGCTTTAACTCCTTTATATCCTGCACACATTGAACAATAAACTTGGTTAGTTTGCTTTGTGTAAATTGTAATCTATCATTCTTTAAACTGTAAATCTTGTAAGTGATTGTACATGGTATTCTTTTATTGAGTTATTTTTTCTTGTAAAATTGTAACTTGTAATCTTTTGTAATAAATAACCCTTGAACATAGTTGACCCCTTGCCCAATTTCTAGACACTAGTCTTAGTTGACCTAGGGAAAAGGCTTGCTTCTCATGCAAACCCTTGCATCTTGCATGGTTGCCTTAGCATCTTAGGATTAGAATCCCCTCTAACTTTAACAAATTAAAATTAACTCCTAAAACCTAACTCAACACATTTAGTAACTAAGGTCTACCCCCTTTGGCTTCCCTAAGAGTAAGTATAGACGGAAGAGGTTCCGGTCAAAGTGACAGCATGGGTTGTGAACCTAGGCATTGTGCCTCCAAGGACACACTAAGTGAGCTGGACTTAGCTCACGTTTGCAAGTGTGTATAAGGACGACAACATCTTTGGCGCCGTTGTCGGGGATAAGTCATTTATCCTTGGTCTTAACGACTTAACTTTTTAAGAACTAATAATTCTTTGAGCTTGCATTGGTTAGCTTTGTGTGATTCTTTTTCAAGTGGCGACTCCATTGAACAAATCTATCAAGTATATTGCAAGGAGCAATCCTTGTTGGCTACTTGAAATTCTTGGGGAAGAAGCACTCATTGATGTCCAATTCTTGTTCCAAACATAATAAATTAACTTTTGTTTTTCTTCTTGTTTTTGCTTTGTTTGATGCTCTTGTTTGTTTGGAATAAACTTGGTCATCCGGCGACTCCACTTTAAAATAAATTGACAAAGTATTTTGCAAGAAGGAATTCCCGGCTTGTTTTGCTTCATCCTTGAACTTGGAAGAATTTGTGGGTGAAGTTAGCTAGTCCTTCTTCTTGTTGGATCCTTGGTAATCTTGGGTCCCAGTCCTTTTGTTTGGACCTTTGTTTAAATGTTTAGTTAGAAATGGATTGGTTTCATCGTCCTCTTGATTTCTTAGGAATTGTTGGTTACCCTCATGATATATCTGAAGATGTTATTGATAACGTTCCTGACTATAATAATCATGATGATGCTAGTACTCACATCACAGCCTTCACGCGATGTATCGATGAATGGTGTGATCCACCTGTTTATGAGGATGTTCTTATGCAATTATTTGTCATGACTCTTGTTGGTGAGTGGGCTTATAATTGGTTTCATGATTCACCTGATAAGAAGTTCAAAACCATACAGGGTTTGTTGCATTCCTTTTTGGAAATATTTGGGCATGATCGGGATGAAGTTGACACTGAATTGGTTGATGATTTTATGGAAACATGGAGGAGGAAAAATCTTCCAAATATAAAAACAACTAGTTCAGATATGAGGATTAATGCTCCATCACATCCCATTGAGGAAATTAAAGAAATAATTTAGAACGTTCAGCTTTCCCAGGAAGAACCATGTGAAGCCATGAATGAACAATTTGTGGCCCTAGAAGATAAATTGGAGGTCATAGAATATGACTTTACAGAAGCTTATATTGAATATCCGGACCCCCTTGAACTTAAGATTGATAATGAAAAAGATGAGGAAATTCATGGGGAGATTCTGGATGAATCCATGGATGAGACAATCATTTGTTTTGAGGAAGTAAAGAAACTTGAGCTGGAAAATGTTGAATATCTGGATGATTCAAGTCCCCACCTTCCTCCCGAGGAACCAATCTTTTTGAAGAATGACTTTGAAAATCTTGAAGAAAATAATATGATGGTTCCTGTGGTATGTTCTTTTTCAACCTCTCAACCAGAAGATGAGTTAATGCAGAATTATGTGGAAATGGAAGGCAACTTTAGTTTATCAATGTCATATCATTATGAGTATTGGTTGGCCTCCCACCTTGACAGTCATGAGCAGCAAAGTATTCAGAGTTTACACGACTTGTCATATTCCGGTGTTTGGTTGAAAGGAAGAAGGAGCATGGTACTTGGTTGGTTCTTCCTCACAAAATGTTCCAAGTTGAGAAAACTTGGGAAGGGATCTTCTGTGAGTCATTCTGGACTAGGATGCTTCAGACACTTGTGGCATCATTTCACCCATTGCATGGGTGGTTGTAACATATCTCTAACCCTTCCTTGTATTTTTAATTCTGTATTATTCGATTCATTATGTCAATATGTACTTAGAATTTATTTTTTATTTTTTATTTTATTTATTTATTTATTTTTTTTTTTTTNTTCGGTATCATAGATTTCATTTGTTGTAAAGTATTAATGTTGTACTTTAGTCATTTCATTTTGTAAATGTTGTATAGCATTCATTGATTTAATCATGTATAAATGTATTCTAATGTTGGTTTTCGGTGTGCACTACGGTGAGCACTCTATTTTGTAGGTGCTGGATTCTCGTATGCTCTCCGTCTCGAAGTGAGAAGATCGAACACATGTCCCCATGTGGAGCCAGATATTGACCGCCCATTTAGCACCGGTGGTCAACTCATGTGCCATGAAGAGATGCATCGTCAGATGCCCATGTTGTCGAAGACTTTTGGTTCTACGGGAAGTGTTTGGCCCAACACTTATTTTTGTAATTGGAATTTCCGCACCCCTGCGTGGGTTAATAATGTAATAGGTCTGCATGAGTTATGTCTAGGTCAGTGACCTTGGGATCGGTTCACTGGGAGAGTTCCGTTCACTGAGGGTATTTTATCCTCAGGATATCAGTGGGTTTTTCAGCCTTACTGATTTCCCTTGAGTTTTTCCCTCACACTTTACATATGTCCTCCAAAGTGGTGAACGACGTTCTAGTGGGCTTATGTTTTGGTAACTATATAGGGAATTCATTGTAAATGACCATGCAAGACATCATAGAAAGTTTCGCGGAATTCCGTCGAGTCTAGGTTAGTTTTTTTTAATTAATTAATTTTTAATTAAATTTCCCTAAGTTTGGAGGTTCAATTATTTAATTAACTAATTATTTTTGAGCAATAATTGTAAAAACTGGATCTTTGGACTTTTGATAGGGGTATTTGTGCTCAAAAGAAATGGAATAACACCTCTTACATCCTTGGACCAAGTTTCAGCTCGGTCGGACAACTTTAGCCATGGGTTAGTCCACCTAGAGTGTCAGTTAGTTTAAAACAACAATTTTAATTGCTAAAGTCCAAACATGGCAAAATGTAAAATTTGTAATAATGAGTTAGATGATGTGAAATGTTGAAATGATGGTTAGAGAGAGACCCCCTAAGCATAACATAACCCTCCCAACCTTTTCTAACTCCTTTCCCACCTTCTACACTCAAAAGTCACGCCCCCCTAGGGGGTTTGACGTTTTTACTTGGTGGAGGTTGTTGTGGCCCCCTCTCATGATTTATGACTTCCTTTAACACCCACATCACCTCCTAGGGTGATTCCACTCATTTTTTCTCATTAAACCCCCTCCATTCCTTCATTTTCACCTTTTTTTTTGCCCCCTCCAAGAGGAGTTACGCCCCCCTTTTCTAGAAACTCCACAAATGATTTTTTAAAAATTATTTGAGACCTCTCACCTTCCTTGGCATCAATCCCAAGGCCTCCCACACCTCTTTGCTTGATCCCAACACCTCCTACATTTTTCTACACTCTAGATCTAGCTTTCAAACCCTAGATGGTGTGCCCTAGCTTTGAGATCTACTCATTTGCTTGGTGGTGGACACTTGGCTTAGATCCAAGAGAGGTAGGTTTGCCTCTCCAAGTATAAATAGATCTCATTTCTCACTCTCAACTCACCATATCTTGAGCTATTGTTATGCTACTTGATTTCTCTCTCTCTCTCTCTTATCATTTCATTTCATTTCATTTCATTTCATTGTCATTCTAGCTCTAGGGTTTTGGAGTATTCCTCTCCAAGATCACTTCTTTGGTAATAATATTTGGAAGCTTTGGAGGACAACAAGAAGGGAAATGCATGTGCTTGTCATTCTTATGCAATGGAGGTAATATTGTTCAATGTTGTTTCTTATTTCTTGCAACACTAGATCTTAGGTAAAGTGTTATCTAAGTAGGCTTGGTAGTGCATATGCCTATTAGTCTATATACCTTGATGTGTGAATTAAATTGAAGTGTCGTTTAATATCATTGCATCAATGTGTTGTCTCTTGTATGCTTGGGTTTGAAAGAATATGGCAGGTTCACCTTCAAGTTTCATTGGCAACTCCTTCTAGAAGGGAAGGGTCACTTGAAGCTTTTCACACTCCAACTATCTAGATCTATTACTTTTCTCTATATTGCTGTACATCCATCTCATTTTCAGCTAGCATATCTTGGTTTAGATAGGTCAAAATAATTTAAAATCTATATCTTGTATTGTGGAAAGTTCTTGCTCCAAAAGGGCAAGGGTTTCTTTAACATTGTTTGGTTGTGTGTAGCCATCCTAGCAAGCAAAGCTTGCTGTTTTAACAGGTATATTAGATCTGGTTGGAGGCTCTTGGCTGCTCCAAAGAGACACACACAACACTTCAGGACCCCTTGGGGGAGTTTGGTAGCTATTTCTAACCCCCTCTTGTCTTTTTCTAGCCTAGAAGTGCACTTTTCCTTTTGTTTGCTTGATTGTTTGAGCTTAAAGTGTAAGAGGGGAAGTGGTACGGCCTCCCCTCTTCTTTAAGCTTGTGGGTAGGTAGGACGTAGGCTAGATCTAGCTTTTTTTTCTTCATTTTTCTGTTTTTTTTTGCTAGCTTGGCTGCAAGGTTTAGAAGGTGAGGGCACCTTCTCAACCTTGACGTGGGTATTTGTTTGATTAGCTTGTAGATTAGTTTGCTGTTTAGTTTACTTCTCCTTTGCTCATCTTTCATTTGTTTGCCCTAATAACCAAGATCTAAAGAACACTTAATCTAACTAAGCCAAGATAACTTAATAACCTACCTAGTTGGGAGAGGAACACCCCAAAGAGGTAAGGCTAAAGTGTTAATGCTTTATTTTACATGTGATGTGATAGATCTAATGGTTTAATGTCTTAATGCTTATGTTTTAGATCTAATCTTTCATCTTAAGCCCATTGGGCAACACACTTAAGTTTTTATCTTTGGAWCTTGCTTAGTTCATTTCTTTTCAAGCTCTTAATCKCTCTTAAGCACACATCTTAATCTTAATGTTYTAGATCTCTTAAAAGTGCTTAATACATARGTGGTTTATTGATTCATGGTTTATATCTATTGGTAGCCACGTCTTGGGCTTGGAATGTGTTGTAGGCAACCACACTTAATAATTTTCTTTCTCATCTCTTAAGGCAARCTGTTYTTGCYATTGATCTATTGTATCTAATCAAACTTATATTGATGTGCATGTGATATAATCTTTATTTCTTTCAGCTATCTCTYTTATTTGCTTTATATGTGTTGATCTATTCATTGGTTTAAACTTAAGCAACACACTTTTTTTGAGCAAGTAACAGTTTCGGCCATCTCATTATTTTGCACTAAAAAAGTACTTTAAAACCTTCTAAACACTCTTTAAATAACCTAAAAGTCTACCTAATCATTATACATACTTAATAGACTACTTTAGGGTACTTTAGACCACCATTTCCACCATCTAAAACGGGTTTGAGGAAAACAACGGAGGGTAGTGGTAGGGGATTGTCCCGTGGCGCCCTAGGTGGGTGTCCTGTCCTGGAAGTACTCTTACTGTCAGGGCTGACTGGTTTTGCTAGGGTTGGCCTCGTTGCCATACTATCTTGAGCGTCCAACAGTGATTTGGCAACAGGAGGAGGAGGCTTTGGTGAAAGCTAATAAAACTTGTTAAATCTTAAGAAAAGCCTAATTATTAAACCTTTGACCAAATCTAGTAGAACACTTGGGGGGCTTAAGAATAAAGACTGTAGATTGTCTTCAATATCTTCATAACAACTATGCTTAACTCTTCCAAAACTTTGGAATCTGTTGATGAAGTAATGTGTTGATGATAATCTTGTGTAAATGGTGATGTGACTTGATGCTTTAACTCCTTTATATCCTGCACACATTGAACAATAAACTTGGTTAGTTTGCTTTGTGTAAATTGTAATCTATCATTCTTTAAACTGTAAATCTTGTAAGTGATTGTACATGGTATTCTTTTATTGAGTTATTCTTTCTTGTAAAATTGTAACTTGTAATCTTTTGTAATAAACAACCCTTGAACATAGTTGACCCCTTGCCCAATTTCTAGGCACTAGTCTTAGTTGACCTAGGGAAAAGGCTTGCTTCTCATGCTAACCCTTGCATCTTGCATGGTTGCCTTAACATCTTAGGATTAGAATCTCCTCTAACCTTAACAAATTAAAATTAACTCTTAGAACCTAACTCTAACACATTTAGTAACTAAGGTCTACCCCCTTTTGCTTCCCTAGGAGTAAGCCTAGACGGAAGAGGTTCCGGTCAAAGTGACAGCGTGGGCTGTGAACCTAGGCATTGTGCCTCCAAGGACACACTAAGTGAGCCGGACTTAGCTCACGTTTACAAGTGTGTATAAAGATGGCAACAATTACCAAGTTGATGATGTTATCCAGTTGATGATGTTTCCCAGTTGATGATGTTATCTAATGGATGCTGCTACCTAGTTGATGTCAACATCCAATGACTTGTCAAAAGATAAAGAATATCCTTCTTGTTAAGAGGGAGTGTTAAAATATTGTGTAACTGCAAAGAATATTCTTATCCCGTTTTGTGGATAAAGATAAAATATATATTTATTATTGATTAGATCAATCCCCTTTTGCGAATTGATCATGTCGGGTATTGTAAATGACCAAATCCCCTTTTGCGGATTGGTCAAATCCTAATTGTAATAGGCTAAATGAAAAGTCGGCCCCAGAATATATTAAAGTGGTTATAACCACCCAGAATGAGAAGTCGGCCCAGCCAGTGAAAAGACACCCCAGTTCACACATGCCAGATTGTATAAATAAGAGAGGCTGGCGCTTCATTTAGACACACACACACTTGTTCATCAGAGCGCAAGCTTGGAGTTGCAGTTGAAGAAGAAAGAAGAGAGAGAGAAGCACATCTCTAGAAGAGGAATTTCTGTATTGCTTAGTTCATTGTCTTGGCATTGTATTGGCTATCTATATTAAGGAAGTTTTGCTGGGTTTTCTTCCCCTTGAGGGTTTCCTAGGATAAATGCTTTTGTACTCTTGTGATTGTGTTTCTCAGTGATCCTATCTATGTTATTGTTATCTAGTAAATTGAAAGTAACCTAATAATAACAAAAACTTCAACATCTTGATCCCTACTTCTTTGGAAAATTCATCAAATTCCTTGGAGGTGTACTCTCCTCCTTTTTTAGATCTCAACACTTTGATCTTTTTGTTTGTTTAATTCTCAACCAAGGCCTTGAACATATTGTCCAAGATGTCTCTCATGGACACCCTTGTCAGGGCCATGGTACTTTATGGTTCGGAGGTTTGGGGGCTTTTTTTGCTTGAGTTTGATTCAACTTCGACTGAACGAGTGCTGACCCTTCTTCTCTGGTGCATCATCAGATGCAAGCAAATAGTTCCTCAACCCATCATTCTTGTAGAGTTTGGTGCCCGACCTTTCTTCCTTAAGACTTTGTTCAGCCTAGTCTCACTCCTGCATCGGATTTGGAGTTTTGTTAACTTAGAGAAGGCGCGTGATAGGTATCCATACTTGGTCTATTGTTCATCAAAGACTGTTGCCTTAGCTAGTCCTTGTTATCCCCATTCCCTAGGGATAACTAAGGAGATGATTTCTCGAGGCCCTCAGGTTGCAGACATGGAGTACCGAGAGACAAATGGCTGATAGTGTCCACTTGCACATACAGAGGCCCGCCTCACCACCACAGATCTTAGATTCATCACGATGGTATCCACCACATCAACTTGCTTCCATAAGACATTGGTTTTACCCTAACTTAAGTGGACAAACACTTTTTAGAACTTTTGTATAAATAAGGATCATTTCCTTTTCATTTTATCATAGCTCTCCCATTGTGAGAAGACTACTTGGCTGAAATTTGCGCCCCTCTTGGGCAAATTCATTCTCTCTCTCTCTCTCTTGTGATATGGTTTATCTCTTGTCTTATGGAATGAAGTGGTGCGCTATCTCTTGGAGGTTCTTTCTCTTGCTTTGGTGATGAAGAATGCTTGGTAACTAGGGTTTGTCTTGGCATTTTTTTTGGAATTGGTAAGGAAAATCTGCACTTTGTTAAGTTTCTTTCTTGTTCCATGGTTCTTATTGGCTAGATCCTTGGAGGAGTATAATGGTATACACCCTCCACCAAGTTTTATCATTATTGTTTGTTGAAAAGGCTATTGCAAAGGTTGCTAGGAGGAGTAAAAGGGTTTACACCCTCCTAGACTTTACCTTGTTAGGGTTGCTATCTCAAGAGAGTAAAAGGGCTTACACCCCTTGAGATTTAGTAGTCCTAACTTAATACAAGAAGACTCCATAACCCATTTGGCAAGGCACTAATCATTTATTGCATTGGAGAAATAAATTACTTGCATTGGTAAATGTAATTTAGAGAGATATTGATCTGGTTCAAGTTGGAATCTTTTCTTGATGCTTTAAGCTTGCTAAAGCCTCTAGGGCGTCTTGATTGGCCTAGTATACTTTGAGCTATAAGTAAATAAAAGCTACAACCATTATGGCTGCAACAAACCACTTTATATCTTTGAAATTAACTTGCATTTCAACCATGGAAATTTTCTAGTAAGCCATCACTATCTTTCTATTGCTAATTGGTGAACTTTTTGTCGGATTACTTGATTGTTTTAGTGGTTGAAACTTGCTGTTGTAGCAAATCTTTGCTACAACCATTTGGCTGTTACAAACATACTTTGAAAACATCATAGAACAACCCTCTAATACCCACTAGGAAGGAGCTAAATAGGATTATCCGTGATGACATCTACAGACAATTCATGTAGGTCACTTGGACCAATCCACAGGGTGGACTACGTCCAAAGATGGCTTTCTATGTTGAATACTTCATAGAGTCATGACTTGGACTCATTGTCCAACTCTCGTACACTCTCTGTAATTGGGCACACATTCTTCATATTCCCCTTAGCTAGCTTCGAGTGGGGTTTCATAAACTTCGGGTGGAGATGGATCACCAGATTGACCAAGCAGATAGGATTTTCCATCTGTGCCATCTTTGGGAGATCGAGACAGAGGAGCACTTTATCTTCTGATGCCCCATATACTATGAGATCCGAGGGAAGTTCCATTGTCTTATCAAAGAGCCACATACCCTCTCTAGCTCCTTAAGGTACCTTGACCAGAGATGCATGGCCTTGTATACGTAGGAGGCCCTCAAGCTCCACTCCCATGCTCTATAGCCTCCTCCTAGACCAACGACAACACAAAGTATTACTTCCTTCTTTACAATGCTCCCATCAACTAGGGGCACCAAGATATAGACCGATAATAGAATTTCCTTTGACTTCAGTTCAATGCGGACTCGAGGGACCATCCCTAGGTCCCAGAGACCTGAGAAACATTGCCAATCCAGATCCCGTACTAGTAGGCAGACAAGATCATCTTGGCCCTAGCAACATGCATCCTCCTTTAGACAACGTCTCACTGCATAGTTTAGATCCTCCTCCAGCTCTTCCTTCGGACATCCTTCTATATTGAGTTTTATCCATTCAGCCTCGGATGTTAGGAGAGATGGATCTCATGGATCATGACTCACTTGCATTGTATCCATCCCTGCTATTCCTCTCCTAGAGTGTCGACTTGCTTTCATATTCTAGGGTTTTTCAATCCTTAACTTAGATTGATACTTTACTTTTTGTTTCTTGCTTTATAATAGGAGCCATTTTGATGCTCTCGCTTTGCAACGACATCATTGTATCCAACAATCCCATAGACTTACTTTGGTGGTCATTTGTTGGACATTAATTAAATTATCTTATCTTATCTTGATACTTAGAGAACACTTCGTCCTTAATCTTCATAAATAAAATCCAAGATTTGTGTGAGGAATCATCAATGAAAGAAACAAAATATAAGTTATTAGTCAAAGAAGCCAAAGATATAGGTCCACATACATTTGAGTGAATTAGATCAAGAATCCCTCTTGATCTATGTTCACAGCTCGGGAAAGCACTCTTGGCATGCTTGTAGAGTGCACATCCCTTGCACACCCTTATCTCTTGATCTTGAAGTCCGACAATCCCTGCACCATGTCCTTCAAGAGAGTTAGTGATCCATAGTGTAGGTGACATAATTACTAGTGCCATAACTCACACATATTGTCATTGTCATGCACTAACATGTGTTAGAGCACCATGCTTCACTGAATCAACAAATAACTTGTATAGGCCAACATCTTGTTCATCCTTGGCCAAAACATCACCAACTCATGGTTGTGATCTCTGAGAATAACTTGTTGATCATCATATGCAACCACACACCTAAGCTTTGTCATGGTTGAAATTGAAAGAAGATTCTTTGTTAAACAAGGAGCTTGCAATACATCATCTATCTCAAGAACATCACCTGAAGGCATGTGCAAAGACATAGATCCCAGTCTAGTAAATAGATATGTGGCACTGTTATCCCTTAGCCTAGGGATAACTAAGGAGATCAGGTCTCGAGGCCCACATGCCCTAGACATGGAGTACCGAGGGCCAGACGACTTGAGCATGGTCCCGAAGGGCCCCTCTTTTCTTCAGTGTAGTCCACTTATCACCAACAACAGTATCCATCACACTAGCCTGGTCCTGAAGTAGTGGTGAGTCGTACTCCATGAGGTAATGAGTCCGGGTATCATGATACATACCTTCCCTGCTCAATGTTCCATACTTGGGGCTCAACGTCACCCTAGAGGGGCATGACATAACCCCTGGAGTGATTCTTAGATGCAAATTAATTTTATTTTGTCTAGATTTACTTTGTGTAAAAAACTGGCCAGGTGGGCCCAATAATTATGAACCGAAATTAATTTTAGGTTAAATTTTGTATAAATAAGCAGAAAGTGACATTCATTTTCATCATAACTTGCCCTTGGAGACAAGAGGTCTGAAATTTGTGCCCTATTAGGGTTATTGGCTGAAATTGTGAGGTGCCACTCTTGTTTAAGGCTTGTATTTGCAACTTGGATAAATTTTTGGAGTTTTATGGTGATCTTACATGGTATAGTCATGATTATTCTTGGTGCAAGGAAGTAGAATCTGCATTTTGTCATCTATTGAATGGTTTAAGGTATGGTTTTATTTGCTCATACAAGATTATGAAATTGCATGATGTATTTAATGCTTGAAGTAAAAAACTTAAGTTGCTACTTTCTTACTTTTTATTTTCCAAGTTTTCAATAAACTGATCTAGTATCTAGTGAAACCCTAGAGCCCTAAATTGCTAGCACTCTAGAGGTTTGCATTTGGTTATTCTTGCATAAGTTCTACTACATAGAAAAGCTAAGGAGAGCAAGGCACTATGGCCTAGAAGTGCCTACACCCTAGCATTTTGTTTCTTGAGGTCAAAATCTAGGAGGACTTAAGTTACTACTTCTCCTAGACTTTTTCCCTCTTAGACTTTTATGTATCATCATTAATTTGCAGCCTTAGAAGGAGCCGTCCACATTGATTCCATTTACCCCTTGTTGCCATCCTAATACACACTTGGGGTAACGTGGAAGAAACCTTCAATCCACTTATTGTGTCCTTGGGGGCAAGTCTCGAGTCAAGGTGCTGTCACCTGATCCTCGACTCCTCCGTCTAGGCCAACTCCTAGTGAAGCTAAAGGGGGTGGTCCCTATAAAAATAAAACTAAGGCTTTCTAAACTAAGAAAGAAAGACACTTTAATCTAGGAGTTTATTACTAAAAATAAAATTCGATCATTCATCACTTAGCATTTATCATCATAAAGAACATTTGCTCATGAAACATTTATAAATCAAAAGGATACAACATCTGCAATAATCAAGAGCATAAAGGAGATTAGATAATATGCATAAGTAAAACTGTTCACATAAGGAAGCCTGAAAGTATGTTTTAACCAGTGCCTTAAAGGGAGTCGTGGACAGTGTAAAACGAAGATTTTATTAAGGTTAATTTTGTAATTAATTAGTGAAAGTGTTTGCCCCCCTTATGTATTATTCACCAATCTAAAACTTGCTGACTGGGTGTGCCGTAGGTCCAACGAGGCGAGTTACCCCTTGACTTGACACACTCCACCCAGGGTAGAGGTCTTAGACGAATAGTACCACTTGGAGATTGTCCTAATTATACTAGCAAGGTTCAGTTACTTGAAATGAAACAGATAGATCACACATATTGCTTTGTAAATGAGGCACTTGCACAACACACTTGAAGATGAAAGAAATGAATTGCAACACTTAAATTTATATACCCTGCTTTGTATTTGAGAGAGATCAACAAGATATTGCTTGAAAATGTTGTTGCAAAACTGATTGAAGAAAGAAAATTACTTGAAACTAAAATTGCATGAAAATCTGAGAATTGGTTTAACATGCATGAAGTTAGAGTGTTGTAGTGTGTTTGATATGTTTGACTTGTGTATTTGATTGTTAGATCTTAAGCATGCACAACTCAAAGAGACAAAGGCAAACCACAACACAAATCCCCCTAAGGGGATGAAAAAACTGGGCACAAAGGGCCCGCTTTTATTACTTATTACAATGGAGAACTTAGAGTTCTCTTTGAGCTTTTAGCTCTCTTTGAAGAAGAGGGATCCTTATTAATGAATCGTTAAGAGGAGTACAAGAAGAAAAGATAAAAAGAGACGCTTCGTTTTTTGACGAAGTCACAACCCCCCAGGGTCCCTAAAAGCTTTGAATTTCACCCAAAACGAGCGGAATCTCCTCTTGGATTTGTGTTTGCTGCAACAAAACAGCGAACAGATGAAGTTAGGAAGTGATAGGAAAGAGTTCTAAACAACTAAATTTTTTTATCAAAATTTAGAAATTTTTTCTAAGGAAAAAAGGTAAAAATTTAGGGTTTTTTGAGGCTTTAACGATCCTAACTTAGGCTCTTTTTTAAAGACTTCTGTTTGCTGTTTTAGGACAACAAACATACAATCTCTAAACAACTTGATAAACAATTTAAACTAAGCAAAAAAATCTTGATCTAAAACTTAGATGAAAAGACCAAATAAATTGCTTCAAACTTTGTCTAGATCTGCCTTAAAAAAAAGACAAATTTCAGCCTAGATCTAGCAAAGCATGCATGTAAACCTTAGATGTTTAAGAATAAAATATTGACTTATTTTAACTTGCATGCAATCGAAGAAAAAGAGTAAGGAAGATAAATTTTATCAATTTTATGGAGCTTTCGTCTGAGCCTGGAACTTTGGGCTATGGGGTTCTCTTGGTAATGGAAAAGAGGACGTTTGATCTCAGAAACTTTGGATGATGACAATGGAGACCACCATCTGCCAATCCTCCGCCTTGAGGAACTTGTAAAGTACTTCAATCTTGCATGAAACTGTTAAAGGCCTTCCCTACACACACAACTCACAAAGCATGTTAGATTTAACCGAAAATAGAACATGCATTTAAGAGTCTATGAAGTAAAAAAGAGCAGTAAGAGGAATCAACCTAGATTATTCTTACCTAATTATATGACAACATACCTTATTAGGCTTTAACAATTAAGCATAAAATCAAAATATAAATCATTACATGTTACCTCATACACTGTTTGCATTTAGGTCAAGACAACCACACATTTGAATCCACACCAAGATTGCTCTAAAGACTTTTTATTCCAAATGCTGATAACAATGGTACAATACTTCTTTGCCCAAGACTGAACTAGCTAATGGAGAGGTCGACCCTCTCTTAAATAGGAATGGGAGGTGACAATCCCAAAGTGTGCATGCGCTAGGGTTAGGGTTTAGGACTAGGGAATGCGTGGATGATGAGGGAGTTACGTGGGAGTGAAGAGTAGATGCATGGGAGATGTGTGGAGAGGTGTGGAGTGGAAAAGGAGTTAAGGAAGGTGAAGGGGAGTGGGAGTGAGAGTAAGGGGAGATGAGTGGGAGTGAGTGCGAGTGAGAGAGGGAGTTAAGGGATGCGTGGGCCCTTCATGAGGTGTGCTAGGGTTTAGGAATGCGCCACTTAGGATAGGGAGTCGAGTTCCTTCATTGGAACCTCCTCCCAACTCCATGTCATCTAATTAAGTCGACCTCCCCTTAGTTAACTCACCTTAGGTCTTTAGTCAACTAGGGACACACAAAAAACATGTCTAAAACATGTTCCCCAGTTCTCCTAAAATTTAAGAGATTAATTAAATTACCCTTTTTCCGTAAATTTTGAGTAAAATTGATTTTTTAGTGATAATAATCACTTTTTAGTCTCTAAATATGGGAAATAGGGATTTACATCATGCTCTGGACTGAAAAATGACTGTAAATATGGCATCTAACAATGTTTGATGCCATATTTTTTACATTTATTGACTCATAATTAATAAATTTTATTTTTGCAGGAATTTAATTAATTCATTGAAAACTAAAAAAAAACCTATCAAACCTAGCCGCAATTTCCAAATGACTCAGACACTATGTCCTAGTATGAGCTTATATACATTCAGACACTAGACATTGGATTTTCTATGCCAAAACCTGCTTGCCAGCACATACTCCGGCTTTGGAGCTATGTCTTTTGAGTTAAAAAACTTAGAAATTATTTTTTCTTCTCACTAAGGCAAGCAAAAAAACTAATTAACAAGTAGAAAAAAACACTCCAAAGTATGTGCTCACTCCTGGTCTTGGGTGGCCAATAGCCTTTTACAATCTCTCATACTTAGAACATTTATTACAATGGTGGAAATGCGGAAAAAGGGGGTCTTTCAATAGACCTGCTGAACTCTGAAATCTGCAAATATGAGCACTGATTGCTCATTCTCTGGCGGCTCTTCAGGAAATCCATCTTGTGTAAACTGGTGGATAACATTGGCTCCATATGGGGACGTTTGGTTGATCTATAAATCTGTAGGAGACCATGTGAGAATCCATAATTACGCTTCCTGCATCATGGACGCATGTCAGGTATCATATCCATATAAAAACCAACATTATACACAATTTGCAAATGATAAAGTACAAATACATATAATACAACAAAGCATATATACATGTGCATAAAATACAACAAAGGTGTTAGTATACATGTGCATATAATATAAAAATAAATGATGTACATAAAAGACAAAGCATAAAGTACGAAGATAAGGGTTAGAGAGTATGATACAATAGATGCCCCCATGGGCATCATATGACCTCTGTGACGAACAACTTGAGAAGTTGTCCATTGACTGATAGGGCCAAATTCTCACCATCCAACCTGTTTAGATAAAACGAATTTCTACCAGCTGAACCCTGTATAATATATGGACCTGTCCATAAGCTGTCAAACTTCCCATGGCTACCTGGCTTTTCTCTTCTCTTGTCCCAAAGGGGGACTGTATCCCCTTCTTGAAAAACTCTCTGTCGTGAAGACTTGTCAAAAGTCCTCTTTATTTTGTCCTGATTTTTTAAGCTCCGATCCAATGCCTTTCGTCTGATTTCGTCTAACTCTATCAATTGATCAATCCTAGTCGGCTGAAAATCCTTGTCTATACCATGCTTTTGAACAAACTGATACACTGGAAGCTTAAGGTGGACTGGCAAGGTAGCATCAAGACCGTAGACTAACTCAAAGGGGCTTTTACCGGTGGAACTCTTTTTAGTTATTCTGTCCGCCCATAATGCAAACTTTATTTTGTTATCCCATGACCTCTTTTCTTGAGAATATTCATCAAATTCTTGTTGCTGGATTCAACAAGACCATTACCTTGGGGATAATGGTTTGAAGAGTGGGATAACACAATGCCATACTTAAAACAGAAAGCAGATAAATCTGTAGAACTGAAGGCCTTGGCATTATCAATGGTAATTTTGGTGAGCACACCGAACTGAGTGATTATCCTATCTTCAAGGAAATCCATTACTACTTTGTCGGTTGCATGCTTCGTGGGTATTGCTTCTACCCACTTAGTGAAATAGTCAGTGGCTGTAATTATCCAAGTAAAACCATTACTTGAATTGTCTTTGAACTGACCTATAAAATCAAGCCCTCACTGTTGAAAAGGAGCTTCGACAACCACAGGCTGAAGAGGCAAGGCTGCTAGCTTTTGCTTCCCTGAAAATAGTTGACACTGCTGACGACCCTTGACCATTTTGTGTACATCTGAGAAAATGGTCGGCCAATAATAACCTGCTTTGAGGATTTTGTGGGCGGTAGTTTTGGCCGCAAAGTGTCCACCACAAAATCCTAAATGGAAGTCAATCAAAAGTTTCTTAGACTCTAGCTCATCAACACATATGAGTATCACTCCATCGGGGTTCTTCCACCCCAAGCCGTTTTGAATGATACAATACTTTGCTACTTTCAACCTTAGAGACCTCCTCTTGTGACCAATCAAATGACTTGGGCAAGTAAGGTTTGAGAGAAAGTATATGATATCTGCATACAATTGATGTTGTTCTAACTTTTGAAGCTCTGATGACAAGGTTGGCCTAGTTTGATTGGTTTGGCATACTAAGTCCAACACTTGTTCATTTCCTTTGGTGAGCATTTGAGCTAAACCATGACCTTTAATCAACTTGGTGGGTTTTATTTCTAAGTCATACTCTTGTATTTTAGAAACCCACTTTCCTCTGTCTCCCAAACAATCCTGCTGACCAAGGATATCCTTTACTGTTGCGTGAGGGACATACCCCACAATTTTTGAGTACCCTATGTACACTCGGAAGTGTTTGAGAGATTTGACTAAGGCATATGCTTGCATTTCCATACTTCTATAGTTAAGTTCTGAATTCTGCAATGCCTTACTCATAAAAGCAATGGGTTGCTCCTGACCCTCATTATTCTTTTGGAGCAAAACCCCTGCAATAGTATCCTCAGAAGCAAAGGAAAAGATTTGAAAATCCTTTGAATAATCTGGACTAATTAGCACTGGTGATTTGCCAATTGCATCCTTAATAGTTTTAAAAGCAATCCTTCCTTCTTTTGATCACTCATACTTAGCATCTTTCTTTAGCAACTTAAGGAGTGGTTTCATTAACTCAGCGAAGTTAGGAATAAATTGTCCGACGAAGTTTATCTGTCCAAGAAAGGATTGAAGGGCCTTCTTGGTTGGGGGTAAAGGAACTTTTTGTATGGCTTCGACCCTTTCAGGATCCATTTTTACCCCGTCTTCTGCTATAATATGACCTAGCAGCTTGCCTTCGTCAACACCTAAGATGGACTTAGCTGGATTAAAGGAGATGCCATATTTTCGACATCTTTCAAAAACCTGCCTGAGATGACTTATGTGATCCGATCTTTTCTTGGAAATTACTGTTAAGTCATCCTAGTATATTTCTATGATTTTGCCCATTAGTTCATGAAAGGCATAATCCATGGCCCTCTGAAAAGTGGCATCCGCATTAAGCAAACCAAAAGGCATCCTTAGATACTCAAAAATGCCCCAAGGAGTGGTGAAGGTAGTTTTGTTCTGATCTTCCTTCCTCACCAAAACTTCGTTATAGCTTGAGAAGCCATCCAACATGGACATAATCTTGGAACCAGTTACCCTTTTGAAGTAGGGTCTCCATGTTGGGGAGGGGATAGTTGTCTTTGATACATGCAAGATTCAAGTTTTTAAAATCAATACATAGTCTAATCCCTCCATTCTTTTTTCTGACCACCACTAAATTGGAACACCAAGAAGAATGTCTGGTTGGAGCAATGATTCCAGCATCCAACATCTTTTTTAACTCGGCTTGAACTAGAGGTGCCAACTTAGGATTTATTCACCTAAGTTTTTGTCTGAAAGGCCTTGTGTCATCTTTGAGAGGGATAGTGTGTTGAAACACATCTTCTTTGTATGTTTTAAGTTCATCATAGGTGAAGGCAAACACATCCCTATACTCTCGGACTAGACTGATCAATTCCTTTCTTTCCTTTTCTGTGGTTCCTTTTCCAATTTTTATTATTCTTGGGACTTCTTCAGTTCCAATATTGATTTCAATATATTTGTTAGGCTTTATTGTTTCCTTTTTCTTTTTGTACATGTCATGCCTGTCAAATATTTCTTCTAGGGCAGCTATACCTCTGGGTACTGGTTTTTTGATGGGATTATTCGCTTCAATATATTCCTTGCCTTCCTTTTTGTAGCTGATATTAAGGTTTGAGAATTCATTTAAGTTATGGATGAACCTTAGAACTTGTTTGTCATCCTTGAAAACTTGCCAATTGTCAACATTATCTGGGACAGACGGCCTAAATATTATCTCCAACTTACCTTCACCTTTTATTAAATTTTTTGAGGGCTAGAGGGTAGAAGCTGTTACAGCTAGACTATCAACCAAATTGTTTTGATCTCTTGGGATAGCAATAAGGTCTATGGCATCAAAGGATTCCATGGTATCCCATACAACATTCCTGTATCTTCTAAGCCTCTCACTTTTGCATGCATATTTTTTCTTAACTTGGAGAATCACTAAGTTTGAGTCACCCTTTATGTTGATAATTTTTTTTTTTTTTTTTTATTGTGTCTGGAGGAATCAGCAACTGGTTGGGCACGTGCTCGCGTTACACGTGGCCGTGTTATCCAACCGCTACCACTATAACCTCCAGGTGTGCCCACGATGCCCCTTACGCGGCACACAAGGTAAGTCGGGGGGAATTGAACTCGAAACCTCATGGAACTTCATTTTCACGGCA
>JASDQU010880190.1:35130-58574 GCA_032191745.1 Picea mariana
TACCAATATTTTCCCCGATATTTACGATATTTTCATTTTCGGACCCTCGGCGATATTTTGCCGTTGCCGATGTTGGTAACACTGGTTAAGACCACTGGAGGATCTGCATGTTGTTCCACAATCTTTTCTTGTTCTTTTGGAGAAACTTTACTTGGAACAATTTTATTGCTTGGAGGATCTATAGCTTGCAGAAGCTTCTCTTTCTGTGAAGGAATTTTGAGTAGATCTGACACTGAAACCAATACCTTTGCATTTGTTATCCAACTACCTAGATCAACATTTAAATTAGCAGTTGGAGTTTGTGTGGGAATAGTTACCTTTGGAAAGCTGTTTTGAGAGTTGCTAGTTCCTTCTTTTCCTTTCCTCTGGTAGACAATTCCTCTGTGCCTTGCTAATTCTAAGATCTGCTCACTTGTAGGTTTGTGACCATACAGTTTAGTCACATTATCATATTCCTCAACCACTTTTTTTGTTGGCTCACTCCTCTCTTGCATTTGAAGCCAACAATCCATAGATAGAGGATGAGTTTCACCAAAATTATTGATGTGGTTGACATTTCTGGGTTGACCTACATAGTTGCTTGTTTGAGGAAGGCCTTGTTCATTGATTTGACAAAATATTGGACAAGTAGACTTCGCATGAAAGTCTTCACATGCTCTACAAAAAGGTGGTGCTTCTTCATGAACCACATTATTGGACTCTAATTGATTGGGTGGCCTTTGGTCTTGAGGGGGACCCTTTCTCTTCCACCTATCATTATTCAATCTAGGTTGAAACTTGTTATTTTGTGACCTATCCATTGTTATCAACCTATTTTGCATGGCACTAAGTTGAGTAGCATGGGTAGCTTCCATTCGTTTGCCCATCTTAGTAACGATCTTTAAGGGGTCGAAATTCGGGTCTTTATTTTCGGGAGTTGCAGCCGCAGCCTTGTCCTTAGCCTCTGTTTGCCTAGAAGCATTTCCCCTACTGAAACTAGGAATGTTGGACTTGCCTGATGCTTGCATGTTCTTATCTATTTTGACCGCTATCTCTTGAGCTGACTTGAGGTCTCGGGGTTCCTTATCTCTAAGTTGGTATCTCAATTCCCCTCCAAAGGCCTCTACATAGTAAATCAATATAGCTTCTGCTGGAGGTTTGATGTTTGAGTGCATGCTAGAGACAAGTTCATTAAATTTCTTATTGAATTCGTCGATTGTTTCATTCTCATTTTTCTTGATTGAGTTGAGGGCTGCTAACAACTGACGATGATCTTTCTTTTCCCCCCATTTTTCAATGAAGGCATCTGTAAGATCTTTGAGAGTTTTGAATTTGTTGTCAGGCATGTCTTCATACCAATCTAAGGCAATATCTTCTAAGGGTAAAATAAATAATTTCATTTTGACATCTTCATAAGCATACGCTGCACACCATTTGTTAGTACATCTCATGAAACTTTTATATGCATTTTAGCTGATATTGCATTATTACCCTGGAAACTAGGAAGATTTTCTATGGCTTTTTCAGGGAGAGCATGCGGATAATTATTAATTGCAGTAAAGTCACATTTATTATAGATAGACATTTATGAAATAAAGCTTTTATCAATAAAGAGCAAGTGTATATCAGAAATTGACTTTGTTCCTAAATGACTAAGTACTCTATGATAAGAGGCTTTGGCTAACCTCCTTCGATAAACCTTCTCAGGTTCAGGAATAAGGTTAAGTAGGCCTTCTGAGTTCCTCGTAGTAGAATACTTAGTTAAATTGGAAATTAGTGGAGTTGCCAGATGGTTGAGTCTATTTCTGATAAACTACAAGCATCAAAAAGAAAAACTAAGTAAAACTAAAAGGAAAAACAAGTCGTAACCCGGGAATAGAAAGGTTTATCCCCGACAATGACGCCAAAAATGTTGCCGTCCTAATACACACTTGGGGTAACGTGGAAGAAACCTTCATTCCACTTCGTGTGTCCTTGGGGGCAAGTCTCGAGTCAAGGTGCTGTCACCTGATCCTCGACTCCTCCGTCTAGGCCAACTCCTAGCGAAGCCAAGGGGGGTAGTCCCTATAAAAATAAAACTAAGGCTTTCTAAACTAAGAAAGAAAGACACTTTAATCTAGGATTTTATTACTAAAAATAAAATTCGATCATTCACCACTTAGCATTTATTATCATAAAGAACATTTGCTCATGAAACATTTATACATCAAAATGATACAACATCTGCAATAATCAAGAGCATAAAGGAGATTAGATAATATGCATAAGTAAAACTGCTCACATAAGGAAGCCTGAAAGTATGTTTTAACCAGTGCCTTAAAGGGAGTCGTGGACAGTGTAGATCGAAGATTTTATTAAGGTTAATTTTGTAATTAATTAGTGAAAGTGTTTGGCCCCCTTATGTATTATTCACCAATCTAAAACTTGCTGACTGGGTGTGCCACAGGTCCAACAAGGCGAGTTACCCCTTGACTTGACACACTCCACTCAGGGTAGAGGTCTCAGACGAATAGTACCACTTGGAGATTGTCCTAATTATACTAGCAAGGTTCAATTACTTGAAATGAAACAGATAGATCACACACCCTGCTTTGTAAATGAGGCACTTGCACAACACACTTGAAGATGAAAGAAATGAATTGCAACACTTAAATTTATATACCCTGCTTTGTATTTGAGAGAGATCAACAAGATATTGATTGAAAATGTTGTTGCAAAACTGATTGAAGAAAGAAAATTACTTGAAACTAAAATTGCATGAAAATTTGAGAATTGGTTTAACATGCATGAAGTTAGAGTGTTGTAGTGTGTTTGATATGTTTGACTTGTGTATTTGATTGTTAGATCTTAAGCATGCACAACTCAAAGAGACAAAGGCAAACCACAACACAAATCCCCCTAAGGGGATGAAAAAACTGGGAACAAAGGGCCCGCTTTTATTACTTATTACAGTGGAGAACTTAGAGTTCTCTTTGAGCTTTTAGCTCTCTTTGAAGAAGAGGGATCCTTATTAATGGATCGTTAAGAGGAGTACAAGAAGAAAAGATAAAAAGAGACGCTTCATTTTTTGATGAAGTCACAACCCCCCAAGGTCCCTGAAAGCTTTGAATTTCACCCAAAACGAGCGGAATCTCCTCTTGGATCTGTGTTTGCTGCAACAAAACAGCGAACAGATGAAGTTAGGAAGTGATAGGAAAGAGTTCTAAACAACTAAATTTTTTTATCAAAATTTAGAAATTTTTTCTAAGGCAAAAAGGTAAAAATTTAGGGCTTTTTGAGGCTTTAACGATCCTAACTTAGGCTCTTTTTTAAAGACTTCTGTTTGCTGTTTTAGGACAGCAAACATAAAATCTCTAAACAACTTGATAAACAATTTAAACTAAGCAAAAAAATCTTGATCTAAAACTTAGATGAAAAGATCAAATAAATTGCTTCAAACTTTGTCTAAATCTACCTTAAAAAAAAGACAAATTTCAGCTTAGATCTAGCAAAGCATGCATGCAAACCTTAGATGTTTAAGAATAAAATATTGACTTATTCTAACTTGCATGCAATCGAAGAAAAAGAGTAAGGAAGATAAATTTTATCAATTTTATGGAGCTTTCGTCTGAGCCTGGAACTTTGGGCTATAGGGTTCTCTTGGTAATGGAAAAGAGGGCGCTTGATCTCAGAAACTTTGGACGATGACAATGGAAACCACCATCTGCCAATCTTCCGCCTTGAGGAACCTGTAAAGTACTTCAATCCTGCATGAAACTGTTAAAGGCCTTCCCTACACACACAACTCACAAAGCATGTTAGATTTAACCGAAAATAGAACATGCATTTAAGTGTCTATGAAGTAAAAAAGAGCAGTAAGAGGAATCAACCTAGATTATTCTTACCTAATTATATGACAACATACCTTATTAGGCTTTGACAATTAAGCATAAAATCAAAATATAAATCAATACATGTTACCTCATACACTGTTTGCATTTAGGTCAAGACAATCACACATTTGAATCCACACCAAGATTGCTCCAAAAACTTTTATTCCAAATGCTGAAAACAATGTTACAATACTTCTTTGCCCAAGACTGAACTAGCTAATGGAGAGGTCGACCCTCTCTTAAATAGGAATGGGAGGTGACAATCCCAAAGTGTGCATGCACTAGGGTTAGGGTTTAAGACTAGGGAATGCGTGGGTGATGGGGGAGTTACGTGGGAGTGAAGAGTAGATGCGTGGGAGATGTGTGGAGAGGTGTGGAGTGGAAAAGGAGTTAAGGAAGGTGAAGGGGAGTGGGAGTGAGAGTAAGGGGAGATGAGTGGGAGTGAGTGCGAGTGAGAGAGGGAGTTAAGGGATGCGTGGGCCCTTCATGAGGTGCGCTAGGGTTTAGGAATGCGGCACTTAAGATAGGGAGTCGAGTTCCTTCATTGGAACCTCCTCCCAACTCCATGTCATCTAATTAGGTCGACCTCCCCTTAGTTAACTCACCTTAGGTCTTTAGTCAACTAGGGACACACAAAAGACACGTCTAAAACATGTTCCCCAGTTCTCCTAAAATTTAGGAGATTAATTAAATTACCCGTTTTCCGTAAATTTAGAGTAAAATTGATGTTTTAGTGATAATAATCACTTTTTAGTCTCGAAAGATGGGAAATAGGGGGCTACATCATGCTCTGGACTGGAAAACGACTGTAAATATGGCCTCTGACAATGTTTGATGCCATATTTTTTACATTTATTGACTTAGAATTAATATATTCCATTTTTGTGGGAATTTAATTAATTCACTGAAAACTGAAAAAAAATCTATCAAACCTAGCCGCAATTTCCAAATGACTCAGACACTATGTCCTAGTATGAGCTTATATACATTCAAACACTAGACATTGGATTTTCCATGCCAAAACCTGCTTGCCAGCACATACTCCGGCTTTGGAGCCAAGTCTTTTGAGTGAAAAAACTGAGAAATTATTTTTTCTTCTCACTAAGGCAAGGAGAAAAAATAATTAACAAGTAGAAAAAAACACTCCAAAGTATATGCTCAGTTCTGGTCTTGCGTGGCCAATAGCCTTTTACAATCTCTCATACCTAGGACATTTATTACAATGGTGGAAATGCTGAAAAAGGGGGTTTTTCAATTGACCTGTTGAACTCTGAAATCGACAAATATGAGCACTGATTGCTCATTCTCTGGCGGCTCTTCAGGAAATCTAGCTTGTGCAAACTGGTGGATAACACCCCTAAAAGGCACTAGTCTTCAATCCTTGTTTCTTGACAAGAATCATCAAACTTCAAATGCAATCTCACTACCTAATACCCTACTAACCTAAACTAACTTGCTAACCTAGTCTAGAAATACTAACCACTAAGTTCTTGCTTTTATAATCACTGTACAACCATCATTTTGCAGCCTATCCAAACTTGTTTACAATCCAGAAATTGTATAAGGCAAGGTACAATAAACCAAGACTAAAGTGTGCATCAAATTGCCTTTTTAAATACTTTTCTGAAGATTTTACTATTGTTGTCATTACTTTATTTTGCTGTTGCTACAATTATCATTGGCAACCTTTTAGAATTTATTTTCTGATTGACATATATCTTGAAATTGTATGAGACAAGTGTTATCATTTCAGGACTTCATAATATCTTGTTATATTGTCTATTCAAGTGCATTTTCTGGATGTTATTACAACTCTCGTTAATTAATTACTGCTGCTATATATTTATCACTTGCTTCATACATTGATCGAAAGGGGTCATCTCTACAAACTTGAAGTCTTGTTGAAGCATTCATCATCACTTGTTGCTGCCATAACTTTTGTTGTATTGGTAAGGGGTAGGTACATTTTATTCTCCTTTGTTTCATCCAACAAGACTTAAGTCTGTTTTGAGTGACCTAGAGCGAGGGGTGGTTAGCCTTACGTTTTCCCTTTCCTCAAACCCCCTAGGTCTTGGGACGTCTCCCTTGGAATGGATTTATCCTTCTCCTAAAGAGAAAGAGGTACCCTATTGGGGTGACAACGATAGGACTACCTCCATGTTATGTCAATCTAAGCCTACTTGCCTTCATGCTCTGGGCAAGTATAGATTGCGCGATAATATTTTTTGCACCGTTGCTGGGGAACATCGAGTCAATTTTCCTCGAACGACACTTTTTCGGTAAGCCTTTATCCAAAGCCTTTACTTCACAAAGCTTACCTGGCGACTTCACTGAGGGTGATTCCCTATTTTCCCTTTGATGATCCCTAGAAGGATTATTTGGCAACTCCACTAATGACAAAGCCAACCGTGGCTTCTCAATGGGACCCAGGTAATTTTAAACCGTTAGATATGAGTGAAATTTTTGGTTACCCTCGACAAATGCCTCCGAGGTATGAAAATTGGCTCCCTAGATTCACTGGTAATGATGGGGTTAGGGTCGAAGATCACATGGATAATTTTTGGGCGTTCTTATAACTCCACCCTATCAATGATGATGCTGGAGATTTGGCAATGAAACTTTTCTCTGCCACTCTTCATGGCAATGCTAGGAAATGGTATGATGATCTCCTTGATGCTAGCATCACATCTATGGACCAGTTTTAAGAAACCTTTCTCGACAAATGGGGTATTAAATTAGAAGATATCCACATGCTAATAAAAAGACTTGAGTACATGAAACAAACTAAGAACGAGACTGTCAAGGAATTCCATACCAGGTTTGAGAATTTGCTACAACAAGTTCCTAGAAGCCATCGTCCTGAAGACAAGTACCTCGTTTACCTCTATACCAATGCACTCTTAGTGCAATTAGGGTTTCTCCTTAGTGAAAAAAGGCCATGAACAATCCAAGAATCTTATAACATGGCTATACAAATCGAGGCAAATATCTCCTTGTTCAATGGAGAACACCTCTTTACTCCAGAAATCAAAGTTGATGACCCCAAAGATACCCCAGATACTCTTAGTCTGCAGAGATTAGTTTCCCTTGAGATCTTTGTTAGTAAATTCTGTTAAATTTGGCAACATCGACAATCATTCTCCAGTGAGAGGCCATATGGGCCACCCTGAGGTTAGCCAGGGAGATTTGGAGAATCAACTAGTCTTGTGAGGTATTGACAAAAGCTAGGGGGAACGTACAACCTCTGTGAGTCAAACCAAAAGTCGGGACGAATGAGATGCTATCTAAGTCTAATGAAAAAGTTAGGGGGAAAGTACAACCTCTGTGAGCATAGACAGTCTAGTGCAAAAGTCAGGGGGAACGTACAAGCTCTGTGAGCATAGAAAGACTAGTGCAAAAGTCAGGGGGAACGTACAACCTCTATGAGCCTAGTCAAGCCTTGTGAGCCATGAGCAAAAGTCAAGGCATCTAGCAAAAGTTAGGTTGAATATAAAATTCCTATGCGCTAGAAACAAACGATATTCCTAATATTGCAAATGAGATAAATGTATTGATCTAGTGCGTTGGCACGTGTAACATTATCCACCATGAAGAGAAATTCGAATTGCCTTGTAAAGAGTCGAGTTGTAGAAGTCAAAGTTGCATGTCTAGGTCAAAGTCAAAGTTGTCAAGTTGTCGCATGTTGCATGTTGCATGCATGTCTAGTTGCATGTTGCATGCATGACATGCACTGCATGCATGCATGACATGTGCTTGCTAAGTTAGTACGCATGCAAGCCAAGTTAAGGGTGAGTTGTAACTGAAGTCTCAAGTCTAGTTCTATTTTCGAACTAAAGTGTGAAGCTGAGTTATGTCAAGCATGCCTTCTTACCTCTAATTCGAGCCCTCTCCTCTTCTCCTATTCATTCCTTTATAAGCAGAGGTCGACCCCCTCTCTTCAACATAATTGTTATGCAGGGTAAAGGTGAAGCTATAGAGGCGACATTGCAACAACTAAACAAAGGTGCATATCAGTCCTATAGAGGCTGCTAAACAGAGGCGCATATCAGTCCTATAGAGGTTGCTAAACAGAGGCGCATATCGGTCCTATAGAGGCAGCATTACAGAGGCGCATATTGGTCCTATAGAGGCATCATTATGGAGGCGCATATCAGTCCTATAGAGGCAGCATTACAAGTGCTATACAGAGGCACATATCAATCCTATAAAGGCAGCTGTATCAGTGCTAATTAGAGGCATGTATCAATCAAATAGAGGCAACATCAACAACCCATATCAGAGCTGATATATCAATTCTTAAGAGGCAGCGTATCTCATTCTTTGAAGGCAACTCAGATACTTCTTCAGTGTTGGCCTGTAACATGGGTCTAGATATCAACAAGGTCTCTTAGTTCACTGTCAGGTCAGAGTCAACTTGGCAAGATCTTTAAGAGCCAAGTATTCATGGTGGATATTTGTAAGTGATCTTACATTATTAATGCAATAAAGGAATATCTTTTGCTAGGGTTTTTCTCCATGTACAGGGTTTCCCCAGGGTATATGTGTTATTGATGTGCATGCTTACGTATCTACATGGTTATTACTATTCAATTATGATTCTATATTGTTGAAATGTATTAAGCTGGAATCAAAGTGTTGAAGAAAATAAAGAAATAATCTGCATAAGAAATCAAGCTGATAATTTAACATGGTATCAGAGCTTAGGGTGTGATAAGCTTGTTGAATTGCAGCAGCAGGTACACACAGATCTGAGCGAGCTTGATTAAGTTTCCAGTGTGAGGTCAATGGCATCCTCCATTTCAGTCAGGGTAGGCTCGAAGGAGCTGCCAACTTCAATGTGTGGAAGCTCCGGATAACCAATATTTTGCAAGAGCATGATCTTGAGCAGTATGTGACCATAGTGGTGGAGGAACCCGCCACTAATGCAGGAAGAGCGACTTTCAGGAAGAGTCAAGCAAAGGCTAAGAGAATCATCTTTGACTCAATCAAAGATAGTATAATGCCGACAATGACTTCGTTAATGACTGCCAAGGACTGTATGGATACCTTGGTGAATCTGTATGAGAAACAAGCTCCAAGTCAGAAGAGGACACTTAAGCACAAGCTTAAGTATTTGAAGATGGAGAAAGGTGAATCGATAGCATCTTTCTGTTCCAGGATAGCCTAGATCAAAGATCAACTTTTGTCCACAGGGGTTAGAGTGGACGATGATGACTTAGTGCAGGCCATATTTGATGGTCTTCCCTCTTCATGGGAGACCTTCTTATCCAGTGTAAGTGGGAGAGAGATTCAACCCACGTTTGAGAGGTTATGGCATGATTGCCTCTAGGAGGAGAGTCGCACTGCTACAAGGAGCGAGCCAACCAAAGAAGAGCATTCAACATTAGCATCAAGATTCAAGGGAAAGAAGAAAGTCACTTTCTAGAAAGGCTCTCAGAGGAAGTCAAACACCAAAGGTATGTTCAAAGGAAAAAGTATTGATACATCTAACATTAAATGCTTTAGTTGCAATAAGTTGGGTCATTTTGCTAAAGACTGTTGGTATAGGAAGAAATATCCAAGGAAAGGGAAACATATGCCTCAACTACTGAGGATGATGAATACAAAAGAAAACAAAAAAGTCCTTCTAATGAGAAAGAAAATAGAAAAGAATATTACCTGGTTTCCGCTTTATCTAGTACAGTTATCACAGGGCTGAAAACTTGGTTAGTAGATAGTGGTGCATCAAAGCACATGACAGGGTACAAGGAGATCCTCTCAGATTTCAAGACAATCTTTTGCAGAGCAGGTTGAGCTTGGGGATGACAAATGTTACAAGATAGAGGGAGTAGTCTCTATCTCCTTCAGTTTGGAATCTGGGGCTAGGTTTCATGTTGATGAAGTATTATATGATCTATGGCTCAAGAAGAATCTTCTATCAGTTGCAACCCTTGAGGACAAGTGATATTGGGTGATCTTCAAGGACAAGAAGGCACTACTGTGGGCTAAAGGTAGCCACTTGAGTACAACAGAATCCATTGGGACTCGCAGAGGAGGACTGTACGTCATGATAGGACAATCGGTTCAGGCATTGGCTCATGATGCGACTAGCTCCAGCGAATTGTGGCACAAAAGACTTGGACATCTTCATTACAAAGCACTTCCAGATCTACAGAACATGGTATGTGGCATGCCCTCTATTTCTCTTTATAAAAATGAAATTTGTACAGGATGCATGTTAGGTAAAAATACAAAGAAAGCATTTCCTAGTAGTGACAACAGAGCTCTGACATCTTAGATCTGGTTCATTCTGATGTATGTGGTCCCATGTCATCTCCCTCACTTAGTGGTTGTTTGTATTATGTCATTTTTATTGATGATTACTCAAGAAAATGTTGGATATATTTCCTTAAAGCTAAAAGTGACACATTTGATAAATATAAAGAGTATAAATCCTTTATTGAAAAGCAAACAGGGAAACACATCAAAACCCTTAGAATAGACAATGGAGGAGAGTTTGAATCTCTCCAGTTTGAGGATTTCTGCAAGGAAGCATGAATCGAGAGACAATTGACCGTGCCATATAACCCTCAACAAAATGGAGTTGCTGAGAGGAAAAACAAGACAATTTGTGAGGCAACAAAAGGCATGATGTTTGGCTAGGATCTGCCAAATTCTTTATGGGAAGAAGCTACCTCCACTGCCGTGTATATTTAGAACATGTGTCCACATGCTATCTTGAAGGACAAGACTCTTGAAGAGGTCTTCTCAGGGATCAAACCTGAAGTTGGGCATCTAAGGATATTTGGGTGTCCAATGTATATTCATGTCCCTAAGGAAAAGAGGACAAAGATGGAACCCTCAGGTAAGAAAGGGGTTTTTGTGAGTGAGAACTTCAAGGCTTACATGATATATGTACCAGGTCAGAGGCAGATATAGGTAAGCAAAGATGTGACTTTCCATGAGGAAGCTGCATTCAAGAAATTCAGAGAGCTTCAACAGGGATCAGAAGCAGTTCAACCAACTTCACCCTCTTCTGAAAATGAAGAGTCATATGATCAGAGGGAGGAACCTCATGAAGGGTCAAGTGATGAGCCCCTAGAACCTGCTAAAGAGTTAGAAATAAATCTTGAAGAACCTCCAGCCAAAAGGAAGCTAGGGTGGCTTAAAGAAACATTGCAGGAAGCAGAAAGGATAACTGCTCCCAAAGGAACTTTCAGGGAAAGTAAGAGGCCTCACAGGTTTGGAGGCTATGTTGCACTGATGAGCAACATCAGTGATGCCTAACCTTCTTCATTTGAAGAAGCAGATAAATTACAAGTATGGAAGGATGCCATGCTTGAGGAATACAGGTCAATTCTAAAGAACAATGTCTGGGACATTGTGCTGAGGCCCAAGGGCAAATCAATGGTCTCTTCCAAATGGATTTATAAGATCAAACATGAAGCTGATGGGAGTGTGGAAAAGTTCCAAGCAAGATTTGTAGCCAGAGGCTTCACTCAGAAAGAAGGAATCGACTACGAAGAGACTTTTGCCCCTGTAGCCAGGTATACCTCCATTCGAACTATTATTGCTTTAGCTTCCGTTTTTGGTTGGAAGCTACATCAGATGGATGTAAAACCAACATTCTTGAATGGAAATATTGAACAAGAGGTCTTTGTGGAACAACCACATGGTTTTGTATTGCATAACAAAGGCACTCATGTATGCAAGCTAAGGAAGGCGATGTATGGTCTTAAGCAGGCTCCCAGAGTTTGGTATGACAAGATTGATGGCTTTCTTAAAAGCCTGGACTTTTAGAAAAGTGATGCTGATGCAAATCTGTACTTAAAGGTAAGAGGGAACCAACCTATTATACTAATCCTGTATGTTGATGATCTCTTTCTAACAGGAGATGAAGGGCTAATAGCTTGGTGTAAGAGGGATCTAATCTCAGAATTCGAGATGAAAGACTTAGGCTTGATGCATTACTTCCTAGGATTGGAAGTGCGGCAAAGACAGGGTGAGATATTTCTGGCACAAGGAAAATACACAGTGGATGTACTAAAGAGGTTTGGTATGATGGATTGCAAATCCGTGTGTACTCCGATGGTTACCAACCTGAGGAAGCTGCATGATTCTAATTCAGGTTCAGATTTGGTGGATCCCACCATGTATAGGTAGCTGATTGGATAATTGATGTACATGATCCACACCAGGCTAGATATATGCTATGCAGTGATTGTAATGAGTCAGTTCATGACTGAACTGAGACAGAGACACTAGGTGGCAGTAAAACAAATCTTGAGATATCTCAGAGGGACCATTACTTATGGTTTGAAATATACATCCAGTGGTGGTCTATTTTTGCATGGGTATGCAAACGATGACTGGGCAGGAAGCCCAGTGAATCGGAAGAGTACTTCCAGATACTGCTTCAGTTTAGAATCCACTATGATCTCTTGGTCAAGCCGGAAACAGGGATCCATTGCATAGATTATAGTAGAGGCTGAGTACATTGCAGCAAGTGATGCTAGGAAGGAAGCAATATGGCTCAGAAAATTGGTTTCTGGGTTGTTTGGTGACAAGCTCGAGACGACGGTGGTTCACTGTGACAATCAAAGTTGCATAAAACTGATAGAGAACCCGGTATTTCATGACTGGTCAAAACATATTGACATGAAGTACCACTACATTCGAGACTTGGTCCAGAGAAAAACTGTAAAGTTACAGTACATAGCCACGAGCGAGCAGGTAGCTGATATCCTGACCAGGCCTTTGACCTCGAGACAGTTTGTGCAACTGAGAGGCAAGCTTGGTGTGGCTAAGAATGACTCCCTCGCTGAGAGGGAGTGTTAAATTTGGCAGCATCAACAATCATTCTCCAATGAGAGGCCATATGGGCCACCCTGAGGCTAGCCAGGGAGATTTGGAGAATCAACCAGTCTTGTGAGGTATTGACAAAAGCCAGGGGGAACGTACAACCTCTATGAGTCAAACCAAAAGTCAGGACGAACGAGATGCTATGTAAGTCTAATGCAAAAGTCAGGGGAACGTACAACCTCTGTGAGCATAAACAATCTAGTGCAAAAGTCAGGGGGAATGTACAACCTCTGTGAGCATAGACAGACTAGTGCAAAAGTCAGTGGGAACGTACAACCTATGTGAGCCTAGTCAAGCCTTGTGAGCCATGAGCAAAAGTCAAGGTGTTTAGCAAAAGTGAGGTTGAATATAAAATTCCTATGAGCTAGAAACAAACGATATTCCTAATATTGCAGATGATATAAATTTATTGATCTAATGCGTTGGCATGTGTAACATTATTCACCATGAAGAGAAATTCGAATTGCCTTGTAAAGAGTCGTGTTGTAGAAGTCAAAGTTGCATGTCTAGGTCAAAGTCAAAGTTGTCAAGTTGTCGCATGTTGCATGCATGACATGCACTGCATGCATGACATGCATTGCATGTTGCATGCATGCATGCATGACATGTGCATGCTAAGTTAGTACGCATGCATGCCAAATCAAGGGTGAGTTGTAAGTTGTAACTGAAGTCTCAAGTCTAGTTCTATTTTCGAACTAAAGTGTGAAGCTGAGTTATGTCAAGCATGCCTTCTTACCTCTAATTTGAGCCCTCTCCTCTTCTCCTATTCATTCCTTTATAAGCAAAGGTTGACCCCCTCTCTTCAACACAATTGCTATGTAGGGTAAAGGTGAAGCTATAGAAGCAGCATTGCAATAGCTAAACAAAGGCGCATATCGGTCCTATAGAGGCTGCTAAACAGAGGCGCATATCAATCCTATAGAGGCTGCTAAGCAGAGGCGCATATCACTCCTATAGAGGCAGCATTATAGAGGTGCATATCAGTCCTATAGAGGCAACATTACAGGGGCTATACAAAGGCACATATCAGTCATATAGAGGCAGTTGTATCATTGCTAATTAGAGGCACGTATCAGTCAAATAGAGGCAACATCAACAACCCATATCAGAGCTGATATGTCGGTTCTTAAGAGGCAGCGTATCTCAGTCTTTGAAGGCAACCCAGATACTTCTTTAGTGCTGGCCTGTAACAGGAGTCTAGATATCAACAAGGTCTCTTAGTTCACTGTCAGGTCAGAGTCAACTTGGCAAGCTCTTTAAGAGCAGAGTATTAATGGTGGATATTTGTAAGTGATCTTACATTATTAATGCAATAAAGGAATATCGTTTGCTGGTGTTTTTCTCCCTGTACAGAGTTTCCCCAGGGTATATGTGTTGTTGATGTGCATGCTTACGTACCTACATGGTTATTACTGTTCAATTATGATTCTATATTGTTGAAATGTATTAAGCTGGAATCAAAGTGTTGAAGAAAATAAAGAAATAATCTGCATAAGAAATCAAGTTGATAATTTAACAAATTCCAGGAAAGAAGGGAACAAGTCATCGACTAACAAGAGGTTGAGGAGAGGGATCCTAATGAAGGTTTCCAATCCCTTGAGGAAGAGCAAGAATTTACTCATGCTTCTACCGAGAATAATGAAGACCTGGTTGAAGAGTGAGAGCCTGAAGATATCAAACATGATGATGAAGTATTAATGTGTTCTGCTCCCTTTGATGAAGCTATCCGAGATCCTATTCCTTCTGCACAAAAAGAAGAGGATGACGTTAGTCTCTTTCCTTTTCAGGTTTTTGACGATACCCTATTCTATGATTCAAAAGGTGAAGAAGAAAGGGAATCCTTGGACAAGCTAGATCCTCTGTATTATGAAGCTAAAGATGTAGGGGCAAGTCATGGGGACGAAGCATTGATGCTTGCTCTTTCATTTGATGAAGTCATCCAATTCTTCAACGCTACTGCACAACAAGAAGTGAATACGGTAAGTTATTTCCCTTTCCATGATTTTGAAGATGCTTTATTTTGTGATTTGGAAAGTGAAGAACGGTTAGAGGAGCCCTTGGATGTTTTAAGCCCTTCGTGTTATGATAAAGGTAATGACATGGTTGATAATATTGATGAGTTCATACACGTTGGGAGACGTAAATGGGATGTGATTGGGTATGATGGGGATCCCATTTACGACATTGAGGGTCATTTCCAAATGTTGCCTTTACAACCATCATATGAGGTTACTACTAATTTTGACATTTGGCAACAAGGAGATGATGTAGTTGCAGATGTTTTCCAAGCACCCAATGGTCACCTAGTTCTATGTTCTCGATGATTTTCAGTCATACCTTGAGGATTTTGATAAGTATTCCTTTGAGCACTTGGATTTATTCTATGAAGAAGATTATCAACCACTGTTGTGCTCAAATCTTGATCAGGGTAAGGACGTTGCTTGCCTAAAGCAAGATACTTGTGACAAGGTTTTCCAGCTCCCTTCGATTATGTTACCTCGTTATGTCGCTAAGGATGCAGTTGGGAAACATGTCTGTTTTCCCAAGTTTTCTCTAGGGCAGAGCCTTCTTTTAGAATTCAAGGGTAGGTTGAAGACCTTAAGAAGTTTGTTATCTCAGTCTTTCAACTTTCCCCTAAAAAATTGCCAATCATCCTCTAGGTTCTTGCTAGTCCCTTCCCAGACCTCAGGATGTGATGACGTCGAAGGTAGCCAACCTTCAGACTCTTTGAGTCAGTCTTTTGAGCCTTTGATTTTTCATGATCCCTTTCTGAGATGGATTGAGCACTTTCCTTGAAGTGTAACTTGGCATAATTTTGCCCTTCCCTCCCGCCTCCATGAGCTAGACTTTACGATTTCCATTGATATGATGTATGCTCTAACTCATGTTATTTTTGTGCTTGACTTGTCATTGCTTTGGTTTACGATGAAGCACGGAGGCAGGTATTATGAGGTATTGCTAAGATGGTTTCACTGGTTATATGACTACACCTAGCATTCAACCAACATGTAAGTAGAGGTAGGTAGGCATTTGCATCCATTGTATATACCATTTGCATATCATGTTAGCATAGTTGTAGTTGCATTTTCATATTGTCTTGATTCATTATGTATATATGTATGCCCATAATAATATGTTAGACTAGAGATGCTTTTATCATATATGGACGAGGGGTGATATCACCACCCTAGGGATTACTAATATGATTTGTTGAGGTTTAGCAGGAACATGTCATACCAGAGATGTTGCGGTTCTCATGCGCTCTACGGTGAGCAAATGTCCCCGAGTTGGAGCCAGATGTTATCCCCTAGCCCAGGGATAACTAAGGAGATCACGTCTCGAGGCCCACATGTCCTAGACGTATAGTACCAAGAGCTAGACGACTTGAGCATGGCCCCGGAGGTCTCCTCTTTTCTTCAGTGCAGTCCACTTATCACCAACAACAATATCCATCAAACCAGCTTGGTCTTGAAGTAGCGGTGAGTCTTGCTCCATGAGGTAATGAGTCCGGGTATCATGGTATGTATCACTCTGATTTTTGAAGCACTTGAATATGTTGTATTGAATCCTTCTTCAATTTCATGATGTGTGCTTGGATATTATGCTCTTTGCCTCGTTCATACCTGGAAGGGTGACATGGTGCCCTAGTAAGTTGATTTCCCTTTAGGATGGGTTGCTATTGGGTGGATCTGTTAAAAGTCATCGTCTGTTCCCTCCATACTTACCACTTTCCATCTTTATTCCTTTCATCTCCCCTATCCTTGTTTGGGCATTGAGATTGGCTACACTAGGAAGGGTTGTACCTTACCTTGTGGGAAGAAGGGGTTAAAGGCCCAGAGTGTAAAAGTAGCCGGCAAGAGTTAAAAGCCAATGTTGAAACCTTCGAGATGCTTCGCCCAGGGATCCTCGAGAAAGCAATGAAAAACTTCTCAGTAAGAAAAGGGGACCCATAAGATAACATAAACACTCGAGGTACTAGTTGATGGATAGGAGGTTTCATCACGAGTCGACCTATTATGACCATGGGCATGTAGCGGTATGACACTACCACCTATCTGGTCACCAAGCCAGGGTAGTGGCTCTTGGTGGCATAGCCAAGAGAAAGGGGGTCTCATCACGAGCCAACCTTCTCATTTCCGTGAAATGTTTGTGGATAACGCTGTCACCTCTGGTCATTAAGCCAGGACAGTGGCCCTCAACTATTTCCTTGAAGCACAAGAGCAAAAGATCAAAAGAAATAAAGCTAAGAGTAAAAGGCAATGAATGGGGTAGGAAACAATTGCATTCATGACAAGGTGCAACTCGCCCTCTACAAAGGCACCCACATGTAAGACTTTACATTTCTCTGTTATCACATGCACCCCATGCCCAAATATTTACCCCATGCCACCTCATACATTTACATGACTTGGACTAGATCCCACCTGGGAAACACCCCAAAATTAAGAGAGGTTAGCCCAATGGGACACCCTGAGACCTTCTCCAAACCTAACTTGTCAAATTGCATAACGTGTTTGAGCATTTGTTTGGGTTAAGGGGGTTTTGATGCACATGTTTGGGTAATTTAATTATTGGATGTGATTTACATGCTATGATCCATGTGACTTATGAACCCCTGGAGGGCATACTTGTTGTTGCTGCAGGACCTTGCTCGGTGGATGGGTGCACATGAGGGAATGATTAGATCGGACCTTCATAGGGCTCAAATCCCATCGATGGATGCCGAGACCCCAACCAAAGGGCATGACAGGGATTGAAAACTTGCACCAGGAGAAAGAAGGGCGTTGCCTTTGGAGGCACCTCGGCAGACCTAGACCTAGGGGATCTTGCTCCTCCCACATGGACGTTAGCCCTTGAGGGCCTTGGATGTCATCATGGATACCCTAAACGTCATTCAAAACTGGTCTTGTTATCTTGGACGACATTTATGAGGCATTGGCACATGTAGGCAGGGTTTCAGGCCTTTGGAGGCCCAACGTTTCACCTTCCTTGCCCAGTGTTCCATACTTGGGGCTCAATGTCACCCTAGAGGGGCATGACATCACCCTTGGAGTGATTCTTAGATGCAAATTAATTTTATTTTGTCCATGTTTAATTTGTGTAAAAAACTGGCCAGGTGGGCCTAGTAATTATGAATTGAAATTAATTTTAGGTTAAATTTTGTATAAATAAGTAGAAAGTGACATTCATTTTCATCATAACTTGTCCTTGGAGACAAGAGGTCTGAAATTTGCGCCCTATTAGGGTCATTGGCTGAAATTGTGAGGCGCCACTCTTGTTTAAGGCTTGTATTTGCAACTTGGATCAATTTTTGGAGTTTTATGGTGATCTTGCATGGTATAGTCATGATTATTCTTGGTGCAAGTAAGTAGAATCTGCATTTTGTCATCTATTGAATGGTTTAAGGTATGGTTTTATTTGCTCATACAAGATTATGAAATTGCATGGTGGTCATGATTATTCTTGGTGCAAGTAAGTAGAATCTGCATTTTGTCATCTATTGAATGGTTTAAGGTATGGTTTTATTTGCTCATACAAGATTATGAAATTGCATGGTGTATTTAATGCTTGAAGTAAGAAACTTAAGTTGCTACTTTCTTACTTTTTATTTGCCAAGCTTTTACTAAACTGATCTAGTAACTAGTGAAACCTGTTATCGTGCAATTTGTACTTTGATAGAAGGGAAAAGCGAAATGAAGACAAATTGACGTAACGAGAGACTATCCTATCACTGTCACCTCAACAAGATGTCTCTTTCTATTTAGGGTGGTAGGCCCAGGGGAGACGTCCTCGGTGACCTGGGGTTTTGAGAAGGCAAAGGATAAAGGCCAAGTAAAAGGTTCCCTCTCACAAGTCACCACCGATCAGAAGGTTTGGTTAAACAACCAATGAAGAAATGATAAACCAGAAGTGTACCTACCTGGAACAAAGCAACAGGAAAACTATAGATTTGCAAGAGTACTTGCTGGTTAGCACTTCATAAAACTATGGACTTTCTTAAATGAAACAATTTGATGAATATAGTGAAGTAAAGAAAAATCTTATAACAACAATGATTATAGAGAAATACTTCACATAAAATGTCTTAAAACTAGCTTCAAAATGACTAAAAACCATTCATCATTGAAATCATATCATTAGCATTAGGCAGAAGCATGTAAGAAAAACTATAATCCAGCCTTTACAATTGCTTTATGAGCTTTTAATGCTGCATTAAATGGCTGTAGCTTACTTTAGTAACAACAACAAGCAGGTTAATGGATCAATCTAATCTAGGGTTAGAAGGTGTTAGCAGGTTGTTCAAAGATTTGGATGTTTGAAGGTTGTGATCAAAACACTCAAGCAAGAGGTCTTAGACTAGTGCATTCATAGGGCAAATGGAGTCAACAAGTAGCAGCAAGAATTGAAGGAGCAAGATGATAGTAATAGAGCCAAAGACAAGAGGAATTTGATGGATGAAGTGTTGGTAAGCCAAGGCTTCAACCACCAAACCCTAGGGAAAAACGACTACTAAGGTGTAGGTAACCCTAGGCCTTAGTAGGTTTTCCTCCTTCTTTAACTCAATGATAAGATAAAATCGGCTATGATGAAGGACAAATACTAGGGTGTTACAATGGCAAGGCCCTAGCAATGGCTTTAAGAAAAACGACTCCTTGGCACAATCTAGTAGGTACATAGCAATTGGAACAAGGACAATAACATGTGCTTGATCCCTAGGGTTTGAGCTAGCAATTTCATAATTTAACAAAATGTAAAGTAAAACACCATAACCATTCAAGTAAGAGAAGATTTGCAGAATTTTACTCACATTCACCGAGTATCATCAAAGCAAACCCTAGTTGTAGACTTTCCACCAAGAAAAATGCCAATTTCACCAAAAATAACCTTTTTTCAACAAGTGCGCACCAAAATTTCAGTCCAAAACCCTAATGAGGGCCGCAAATTTCAGACGTCACACAAGTGTGAGTCTAAGATCCTGATAAAATGAGAGTTTTGCCTCTCTATTTATACAATACTATTGACCTTTAATTTTATTTTAGGTCAAAAAAGGCCGACATGGCCAGTTTACATCAAAAATACTGTTTTACATTATATGTCACAATTAAAACCCTAAATCAAGCATAAATGATGACGTCATGCTCTTTTAGGGTGACGTTAGGCCCTTTTAGGGCAACATTGGCTTCCTGGAGCAAAACGTTAGGCCTTAGGAACCTGCCACACGTGCCACTTGGCACATAACTGCCTCCCAAAACCTCCATAAGCACTAGATGACGTCATGGGCCTTCCAAGGCCTACGTCCTGGTGGAAAGGGCACAATCCCTCTGGGTATGGGTCTGCCAAGCTGCCTCTGGTGGAACGTCCTCCTCTTTCTCCGGTGAAATCCTCTGATCTGTCTCTGCCCCCTGTCGGGGTCTCAACATCCATCTGGTGGGATTTTTAGCCCCATGGAGGTCCGAACTAGTCATCTCCCCATGTGCACCTGTCCATAAAGGTACCTGTCCGTCGGGTATGGTCCTGAAACATCAATAGATATGTCCTCCATGGGCTCATAAGTCACAGGGATCATAGCAATGTCAATCACATCTAATCATCAAGTTTTTAAACATGTGCATACAACCCCCTTTACCCTGACCAGTGCTCAAAGACATTATACTAATCTACAAGCCAAGTTTGGAGGAAACGCTAGGACGTCCTATTGGGCCAATGCTCACTGGATGTGGGATGTTTCCGGGAGAAATCAAATCTAAGCCATGTGAGTGGATGAGGTGGTAAGGGATGTCTGGGCAAGGGGTGCAGTGATAGTAGGGAAATGTATGGCTTACCTGTGGGTGCTTCTGTAGAGGGTGATCTGCACCTGTCATGGATGGAAATGTTTCCAAGTCCATTCATGCCTTTTGTCTTTATTTTTATTGCTTTTTCTTTCAAGAAGCTAGTTAGGGTACACTGCCCTAGCATGGTGACCAGTGGTGGCAATGTTACCCACAAGCATTTCATGGAAATGAGAAGGCCAGCTCGTGATGAGACCCCCTTTCTCTTGGCTATGCCACCAAGAGCCACTACCCTGGCGTGGTGACCAACAGCTAGTAGTGTCATACCGCTACATGCCCATGGACCTAATAGGCTGGCTCGTGATGAGACCCCCTATCCTCTAACCAGGTCTTGTTTTATTATTTTTATGGGTCCCTCTGTTTCTTGCTGAGAAGATTTTTACTGCTTCCTCGGGGATTTCTGGGCGAAGCATCTCAAGGTTTCATTCTTTGGCTTCTATCTTTTGCCAACTACTTTTACCCTCTGGGTCTTTAGCCCCTTCTTCCCACAAGGTAAGGTACAACCCTTAAATATTTGGCCAACCCAATGCCCAGACCAGTGTAAGGGGATGGATGAGCGGAAAAGAGATGAAAAGTGGTAAGTATGGTGGGAGCGGACGATGGCATTTCATGAATCCCCCCAGTGACAACTCAAACCCTATGGGTACCAACTTACTAGGGCATCCTATCATTTCCCCCAGATATGGTCAAGTGGAGAGGTATAAGATCTAAGCACCCATTAGAAGCAAAAGAATTGAATGCACATATTCAAAGGTTTTGAGGATCAGAGTGACACATACCATGATACCCGGACTCATTACCTCATGGGGCAAGATCCATTTTTGCTATAGGAACAGGCCGAGGTGACGGATGCTGCTGCTGCTGACAAAGTGGATGCGCTGAAGAATGAAAAGATGGGCCCTCCAGGGCCATGCTCAAGACAATCTGGCTCTTTGTACTCAATGTCTAGGACCTGTGGGCCTCGAGACATAATTTGCTTAGTTATTCCTAAATTGGGGGATAACAAAACCCTAGAGCCCTAAGTTGCTAGCACTCTAGAGGTTTGCATTTTGTTATTGTTGCATAAGTTCTACTCCATAGAAAGCCTAAGGAGAGCAAGGCGCTAGGGCCTAGAAGTGCCTACACCCTAGCATTTTGTCTCTTGAGGTCAAAATCTAGGGGGACTTAAGTTACTACTTCTCCTAGACTTTTTCCCTCTTAGACTTTTGTGTATCATCATTAATTTGCAGCCTTAGAAGGAGCTGCCCACATTGACTCCATTTACTCCTAAAAGGCACTAGTCTTCAACCCTTGTTTCTTGACAAGAATCATCAAGCTTCAAACTCAATCTCTCTACCTAATACCCTACTAACCTAAACTAACTTGCTAACGTAGTCTAGAAATACTAACCACTAAGCTGTTGCTGTTATAATCACTGCTACAACCATCATTTTGCAGCCTATCCAAACTCGTTTGACCACTTAAATAAATCCAGAAATTGTATAAGGCAAGGTACAATCAACCAAGACTAAAGTGTGCATCAAATTGCCTTTCTAAATACTTTTCTGAAGATTTTACTACTGCTGTCATTACTTTATTTTGCTGTTGCTACAGTTATCATTGGCAGCATGTTAGAGTTTATTTTTTGATTGAGATATATCTAGAAATTGTATGAGACAAGTGTTATCATTTTAGGACTTCACAATATCTTGTTATATTGTCTATTCAAGTGCATTTTCTGGATGTTATTACAGCTGTCATTAATTAATTACTGTTGCTATATATCTATCACTTGCTTCAAACATTGATTGATAGCAATCATCTCTACAAACTTGAAGTCTTGTTGAAACATTCATCATCACTTGTTGCTGCCATAACTTTTGTTGTTGTATTGGTAAGGGCTGGTACAGTTGATTCTCTTTTGCGTCATCCAACAAGACTTAAGGTTTTTTTGAGTGACCTAGAAAGAGGGGTGGTTAGCCTTACCTTTTCCCTTTCCTCAAACCCCCTAGGTCTTGGGACGTCTCCCTTGTTGAAATAATGTAACTGCAAAGAGTATTCTTATTATTATTTGATATATTATTTATAGGATTAATCCCCATTGTGGATTAATCATGTCGGTAATTGTATTAGGACCAAATCCCCTTTTGCGGATTGGTCAACAAACAATTATAATAGGCAGAATAAGAAGTCGTCCCCAACAGTTAATAAGAAGACCTAGAAATATAATAAAGGTGGGTTTACCCACCCAGATTAAGAAGTCGGCCGTGCCAGTGAAGAGACACTTCACACATGCCAGAACTTGTATAAATAAAGGAGGCTAGCGCCTCAATTGAACACAACTCACTTGCTCAGTTTGAGAGACAAGTTCTGATCTGTTACCGGCAAAGGAGAGAGGGAGAAGAGTGGCGCATCTTTTGTGAAGGACTTTCTGTATTGGTTTGAGTTATCTCTTGACATTGTATTGGCAATTTATGATAAGGAAGTTTTTGCTGGGTTTTCTTCCCCTAGAGGGTTTCCCAGGATAAATGTTGTGTCTCTTGTGAATGTGTATTTCTCAGTGATCTTGTTCTTATGTTGCTCTTATCTATTGAAATGCAAAGAACTATAATAATGACATAAACATTAACATGGTATTAGAGCCAACCTGAAGGAAGCATATTTCGCAAGAAAAAAACGTCACTGTTGCAGTACCTGAAAATTAGGGTTTTACAAAAGTGAATCTTTTCAGCCCTAAAACCACCTAGAAAGCTGCACCCTCCCCCAAGGATCATTTTGGCACTTAGAGCGCACCTTTTCAGTGGCTAGATCTCCTGGAAAGTGAAACCCTAGTTTCACAAAGTACCAGAAAACCAGAGTACCAGAAGTACCAGAAGTACCAGAGTACCAGAAGTACCAGAAAACTAGAAGCACCAGTCCAGAAATCCGTAGATCAAGTTTGAGG
>JASDQU010880192.1:23182-33454 GCA_032191745.1 Picea mariana
AGATGGTTATCCTTAAATTCCTATAGATTCCTTGCTACTCTATGCTCTTCTATTCTTCTCATCTGTGAATCATTGATCCCTATTTTGAAACTTCTAGCCAAGCCCCACTTGACAATTCTGCATTTCCAACCACTAGATCCACTAGTGCTGCCATCTCACAACGACTTCCTTTTTGTAGAGAATCCCATACCAACATATTTTGCTAAAATTATCAATATTCATAGTGTTTTAACATGCACTACTTCAGGTGAATATTAACACTGCAATCAAATTAACCACTCCCAATTTCATTCACCAAACTAGTCTTGAAATACCATTCTGAATGATTAACATTTCAACATTCTGAAATGTTTCTCTTATGCCATATTTTCCAACACCCTTTTCTATGCATGGATTTTCTCAACTTAAATACCTTTCATCAATTCATTGAATGATTCACAGTGAATTATTTCTTGGCCACTCAATACCACTCTACTCCAAATGGAATGCTACACTCCTCCATTTGCACCTGTACCCTGCTTCCACTGCATACTTTGATAATAGAAGCAACTTTCTTTCTCTAAATCTTTTAGGGACAAGTAGCTAAGTCATAGTTTAACAATTCCCTTTTTTCAACAAGATTTTCCATCTTTACCATATCTCTACCTTCAAGGATATGGAGTGCCCCTTAACTCCCGGTGCATACAAATGACATTCTTCGTCTGTTGGTTTCTTGTTCATGTGATATTTTCTATTGATTCTCCTTTGCAATCCATTCCGAATATATAGTAGATAAATACTAATCTTGACTCTAATATTCTGAGTCCTTTGTCAACCTTTCAATACATGTTTTATAGCCTTTCACTTCCCTATGCAACTCTTTGATTCCTCAAACAACTATACAAGCTTGACCTACTTCCTTGTACAATTGAGATAGTTCCTTTTGGTTCCATCTCTTTTTCATAATGTGTCAAGCATATAACCATTTTCTTCTTCATGCGTCTTCTTAGGAATTTCATTTATGAAAACCACTTCACATTTTTGTTCTTCTTGACTTGACATGTACCCCATTATACCTTGGAAATGCACTCATTACCCTTGAAAATTACTCATCATTCCCTATATGCATCAACAATTCCCTTTCCTTGTTGTCATATTTCCTTGAGTGCTGCAATATACTCCAGCTAGCTTGGAATCCACCTATGATACATTTTCCCACTTACCTCAACAATTCATGGTCTTTGTTCAATTCTGGAATCCAATTAATTTGTATGGATTACCTCTCCATCTAGAACAAAAATGCACATAATGGACTTTTCACTCTCTCATCCACCGAGTGATTTACTCTTGCACCTTGCTTCCACTGAGAACTCTAACACTTGGGATGTACAAATCTAATTATTCATAAAATAATTACTAGATACAATGCAACTTACCTTCATATATTCATTATGGCCCTATTTATTAGAATACTTCCTTCTTGGATTCTCAATTTACTTAGTTGAACTTGAATCGTATCTTAACATTCTTCCTTCTCGGCCTTTATTTATCTAATGAATAAACTTGACATACATATTCTATTCCCTTGAGTGTATTTTATCATCATTGATTCAAGGTTCAAACCTTTTATCTACTAGATAAACCACTTTTCATATCTCCATGCTTTGCACCTCCATGTGTACCTAGTGCACATGCAATATCATGAATTCTAGACGATCTTTCTTACTCATCATCCACATTTTATATGCACATATGTCATATAGCCTTATTTTCCCCACATTAAAATTTCATTGGAGGTATTCCATATTACTCATCAAGTCTAAATGTCTTGTTCTTGTAGTTTTCTAAAGAAATCAAATGCAATAATGAAGAATTGTCCATGTCTTTTCGCCATATATGTAGATTTCTCTTATATCTTCCACATATATATAGACCTCATTCTAAAAATTATATGTTACATATGTAAACTTAAGCTTCTGAGCAATGTGCATCAACAACATCTGTTTGCTAAAAAATATAATTTACAATTCTAGAAACATATGCACAATTTTTCCGTTTGAGGTCAACAATCATCTTCCCTCTGATTTCCTATGAGTTTAGTTTCTCAATTCATAATTCTGGGTGCATATCTGGATTTTTCTATCCAGAATATTTCCGTTGACTACTTTATTTCCTAAATATGAGCTATGAGAAGAAAGTTATTGTCACTTGAATATTACAAATTTACCCCCTTTGTACACTTTTCATTCTAGTGCAAATAGTCCTAGACACGAAGTTTTGCCACTTGTAGAACTAAATATATCAGGAACCAGAGAAAATTTTGTATGATACATAGATAAAAATTATGATAGGGAACTCATAAAATCTCTCATATTATCAATTTGAGGCTCTAGTAAAACAATACAAAAATATGGAAATGACAACTTTGTCATTTTTCACCCTTGTTTCCAGACTTTGAATTTTTATCTCAACTGGATATCTCCCAAACCATGCACTTCTGGAAAAACTTCATTAAACCAATTTTTTCTAGCTTGATGAGTATACAAAATGCTGAGTAAATAAATTTTTCAGTTTCTCCATCTGGGGACTGTTTTCCTCCTATGAAAATCCCAAAAATCCCCAAAAAGTGACCCAGAATAGTGGATTTTTCCCTATTTCAGTATCCCCATTCTAAACCCATTAAGTTTTATTCAATTCCTTGATGGGTTATTTCCGTTCTTTCATTTTGGACTTTGTCCAAGAATTTCAACTTAATTTGGATCTTTACCAATGATTCAGACCCAGATCTTTAAAAAATACTAATTTGCAATTTCTAACAAATCTAAGGAGAAACAAATAGTGTCCTTTTTTGGCAGTTTTGTAGCCCTCCTTATCACATATAAAACCCATAAGTTTCATATTAATCTAACTTAATTTGTGTTATCTTTTTGTTAGATTTAGTTTTTCCTTTTTTTAAAATGAAGGATAATTTTTCCTATGGCATCTTTGTCGGCGTGGCTACTGATGTGGAATTCTCCGTCTATATGGAACCTTGAGGAGATGCCATGTCACCCTCCTTTGTTTTTAGCCCTGCTTTATCAACCTTCTATTTCTTGTTTCTCCTCTTTCTCCAATGTTGGCCTTAGAATTTAATAAAATATTAGTATTTTATAGGCCCCACCTGCCCAACTGACACACATCTGACCTTAGATTGGGACAAGGATCCCACCTTGATTGTCAAATTACACATGGTTCCATTTCGTTGGTTGTGGGGATGGGCAAGTCCCATCCCACACCTTTACCTTGGTGCACGCGAACTTGCACATCTCCAAGATCCGACGATGGAAATTGGATAAGATCTACGATGAAGAGGCCATGCCACATCCAAAAAATGCATGGGTGTTAAGATCCCTTTAGGGTGCGACAACGATTTCTCTCATGCTATGTGGCATGATATTAGTGGTGTCACATGGTTAAAGGCCTTGGGCCAAAACCACTTGCTTCCCATGCGACAATGGTTTATGGTATTAGTTATACCACCCTATCCATGTGGCTCCCATGCCACTTGCCATTGTGCACCATCTTCCATCATTGCATTCCACGTCACCTCTTCCATGTCATGCTAAAATCACCACCACATCATGTTGACATCATGTACGAGAAAATACCCAAAATTTTCCAATATTCCAAAAATACAAAATTTCAAAATTTCTACATGAGCCACCATGGAACTAAAAATTAAGCTTTCTAATGGTCAATTTAGGCTTGGTGCGTATCGAATCGACCTCTGCACCCAAAATTTGACGATCTTATGTTGAATTCTCAGCCAATTTCGTTGTAGAAATTGGGGATTTTGCCCAATTTTTCCCAGTTCTTCATGGCTAGTACACTGTAATTTCTAGAATTTGACCAATTACAGACCTATCACGTGCATATTTAGAGATTAAAATTGGGAATTTTAACCCCTGAATTTAAATTCGCCAAAATTGCAGGCAATTTCCTCACACTTTTTCCTGGAAAAGTCTGACAACCACATTGCAAACATTCTTTGAGCTTTAACTCTGCAATTTCACCTTCTGTGTGTTGAGTTTGGCCTTACATGATCAATGTTTTAACATTATGATCTGATACCATTCTATAATTTACACAATGCCCAAGTTGATTCCCATCACTATGGAAAATGACTTAGCCTACTAAAAACGAATTTAAAAATGCTCCCATATGTATAAAAGAAAACCAAGGGTTAACAAACCCATAAAATTTACAAGAAAACAAATTTATGATGATTTACTCATGCATCTACAACATTTATAAAAACATGAATACAACTGTTCAATTAAACCAACGAACACACACAACAATCAAGTATTCATTTACAGAACATAATATTCATAACAAAAACAACATAACACTTATCTAATAGTAAAAGTAACTAACTAGTTGCATACGAAGGATGAACCTCCTAGCCATAGGCACTGCTGCTCCAAATATCAACAACAAGCCACCCCTAAGCTGAGTCTATGATCTGAGAAATATTGTGTCATGAACTTAATCGTTAATCCTTCATTGATAAAAAATATTTTCTCCGTTAACAATATCTTTCAATTGACAGTGCATATTGCATTGTTATGTAGATAGCTTCACTTTAACTAGAATCTTTACTTATGAAATTAACTTGCATAGCCCATTAACATAAATAAATTGTGAAAAGTAAAGAGGAGATCAAAGAGAATGAAATTACAAAAATACACCAAAATTTAATAATGATGTTCACCAAACACCCTGGTCACATCTCTGGGTCCGCTTCACGTGGAGCGACCTTTTCATTAAATCAACAAAATTGGAAAAATTACATGAACATATCCAACTTCTGGAAATGACTCTCAATTATGCTACTTAGATCCAATTTGGGTTTGCACCATTGTGCCCGCCTCAAAATTCTGATAAAAAAATGACTATACGCACGACTATGTTTTGTTCTGGGCTTCCCTCATTACCAACAAGCCTTTTGGGCATGAAAATTTCATCCCCTCTATGGTGAAATCCCCCTTGGTTATATACCAAAGGGTCAATATTTCAAGTCTTCCTTTAGCCACATCTAATGGGATTTGGTCCCATTTAATTTCGGGAATAAAACATACCAAATATCAACTTTAATACATATATGGTTCAACCAAACCAATTAATTGGTTAACCATAACAATATATCTCAAAAACCATATATTGTTTTTCCCCAAGAATATGTGTCCTATGCAATGGAAACCATAAATAATAATGATATGGTCTTTAAAAATACCATATATAATATATGACCAACTAATTTTTGGTGAACCGTATATATATGGTTAAAATCCTTAACCATATCACATAATCCATCCATATGATATGATTCCCCACTTTTAATGGCTTTTCCCATTTTTTTAAATGGGTATGAAATATACTTTTTAGCAACCATATAATATATGGTTTCTAACCATATATATTATATAAAATCGACATATTTTAAAATAACCAAATCCACTTTCAATGGATTTTCGATCCTCTTTTAATGGAGATTGGATCCACTTTTAACGAAATATAGTTTTTTTAAATAAATATTTGTTATATGTTTAAAAACAATTTCAATCAAATTGTTAAATAAACCATAACCAATGCAATATTCCATGACCATAAAGTGTGCCACGTGGTTCCATGTGTCACTTTCTCACTGGTCCACATGTCTTCCACATGTCACTGCCACATCAACATTGCCACATCAAACCTACCACATCATCATGTCAACCTGCCTTGTCAACATACCAAATCAACACTTCCATGTCATCACTGCCATGTCAGTATGACACATCATCATTACCATGTGTCTTTGTCACTTTGACTTTTTCCCTGTTGGACCATAACTTTGACCAACCATAACCTATGCATACATTGGTGGTTTGAGCTCTTATTCACACCGTCGGAAATCTCACGTTGAGTTCTTCGAAATGGTGTCGGTGTTGAAGAAATATGAGGACTTTAAAATTTTGGCCATCTTGGATCCTCCTGGATCATTCCTCCCCACTAAGAATCTTTTGGACCACCAAACATTGACCATTTTTTAATCAAGTGAGGGCATTGCTTCCCCACTTGTCCAAAATCCACCCATCATGACTCAATAGTGAAAACCTGATGCATCACAACAAATTGTCCAACCATGGTAAAAACTGCAATTATACTATTGATATAAACATTCATTTCCTTACTTAATCTATTGCATGCACTGTCATGTCTATCAACCAGAAAAAAATGACTAGAAATAGTAAGAAATACATTACTTCCAAAGGAAATGAATAAAAAAATTGCTTTATCTTATGAACAATTTTACCAAATGATGTTACCAACTCATGGAGATGACCTAGATCACGACCTAGAGACATAACTGCTACATCTAGGTTTCTTTGGTTTTATAGCATGAGAACAAGAGATTTGCTAGCATTAACAAGCATCTCTATTTTTCTTGTACTCACTAAAGATTCGTTAGTCTTTATCTTATGAGCATGAACAATATATTCAACCTTGTCCTTAAGAATATGATACTTATTTTCTTCACGATAAAATATGGCTTTTCGGTCACATAAATATGGGCTACCCAATATGATTCCACATGTGTCGAGAGGAACAACATCTAGTACCACCTCATGGGTAAAATTGGAAGAAATTGAAAACTTGAGTGTACATTGTCTAATAACTTGTAATCAATTCTTCTTCCTCACCCATCCCAAGGGATATGGTTTTACATGAGGCTCAGTCTTTAAACCCAACTCCTTAACAGTTTCTTCTAAAATCAAGTTAACTTGAGACCAAATATCAAACAAAGTATCTACCTACCTTTGTGTGTTTTACAATGACTCTTACATGGAAAATCTCATTTCTCTTCTTATCATCATCTCCAGTCTTAAAAGATTGAATAGTAGAACTTGGACTAGCAAGTGATATACCTTTGATACCCATAGTTGTAATCATTATCTCATCACCTGAATCAGACCCCAAGTATTGTTGCACTGTAGAAATAGTCCTTTGTTCCTCCTTCTTTTGGAACTTCTTTGGTAACAACTCAGCATGAAATTTCCAACAATGATCTTCATCATGCCCCTTCTTCTTGCAATGAGTGCATGTGAGATTCTCTTTCTTCAATTTCTTTCCATCTTTCTTTGAGTGCTTCTTGAATTTAGGTGGTTCATTCTCCATACCATGCTTTTGCTGTTACAGCATGCTGATACAACGAAAATTTTACATGCTGTTATAGCATGCTGAAACAGTGAAATTTCTACATGCTGATACAATAAAATTTTACATGTTGAAACAATGACGCTTTTTGTTGTAACAGTGTTTGAACTATGCCACGATTGAACTATGTCTTCTTGGTTTGGTTTGTTTCTAGTTTTGAGTAGCATCAACGCCACCTTGTCCTCCGTCTTTATCCTGTAGATTCCTGGAAATAAACTTGCACACAGAAACTTCCATCGACTTAAACCTAGAGATCATATGTGATTCATAGTTTTTATGGTTCTTATTTTTGTGACCCGATGTGTATTATACCAATCTATCTGTCACAAATACCTCATTGTGTTAGATTGGAAAGCACCCTCTTCGAAAATCACCATCTTTGGAAATTAAATTCAAAATAAGTGGTGACACGCTACCAACAGAATAATCTTTTGCAGCAACAAGAAAATCAAGTCAAAATGCAATCATTTTTCCTCATCAGCCTGGGTATAGATTAATTGGGTGAGTTTGTTGCAACTCCACCCAACATTACAGGAAAACGGTCTGAAATCTCGGTCAGTTCACTGAATAAGGAAGGAGATCCTTGCATTCCATTTTGATGCACGACACGTTGCCTACCCGAATGATCCCTTATGATGGTTTCAACTGCTGAATCTGTTCCATATCCATCAATCTCAACGCATAGTCCAACTCTTCAGGTCAAACAAAACGCAAGAGGCTCAACTATAATGAACATTCATATCTAGATCTCTATCCCGAACATCCGAATCTAATTCTCTAAATTTTGACTTTGGATCACGATCTCGATCACTAAGGTTTCAGAACAGTCGAACCCACCTTCATTTACTTTCTCCCCTATGAATCACTTGATCCTCACAGACCTAGCGGTGAATATTTGTGTCGTGATTGTATGGTGAATATTGAACAGTGAAATCTATGTGAACTTTATGGTGATTTTGCAATGAATATTGAACATCGTGGTGATTCTGCAGTGAATATTGAACATTGAACTTTATGGTGAATATTGAACGATGATTTTCAACGTGAATAATATTGAACGGTGGTTATGCAGTGATTATAAACGCTACATGAAAACTAAATCATCCAAACTCTACAGTGACAAATTATGCAGAGATTCTAGCATATGCGGTGACTTTATTGCATGTGATTGACTATTCAAACCCTACCATGTTGATATAGTATAACAATGCCCTGTTGCGAAAGATCTCCGTGATCAATGAGATCAATGTGGCGTTGTAGCATTAAACACCCTGTCTCTATTTTAAAATAATTCTAATCATATTGCATATACGAGATTGAGTTGACATATCAAGAGAATAGGTTGTCTCTATCATAAATCCTAACGATGCAATTATTCTTGTCGACCATCACCTCATTATTATTTAGAGAAATAAGAATTAAATTACAATTTATGGATATTATGCTACCGTATTCGACTTACACGTATTCACTGTATTTGAATTTGGATGTGTAGTTTAACCGGTTGTTTGTTGTTTTACATGATGTGGCATCTGAGGGAGATGGGAAGTTCAGGAACTCACTTTCAACATCTGGACTCAGAGAGATATGCCCTTTAAAGGATTTTGATAGCCTGCATGGTTGGAACTCTTCCCGAATCATGATTTGATGAGGACATGTGTACATCATTGGTGCAATGAGAAAGGAGACACCATGTGTGAGATATCGCATCAGCAATACAAGCCTGGCTATACTTCTCCTCACCTTACTCATTTGGAAGACATCCCGTTAGATATTGGGGCAATTTGAGAGATATCTGAAGCACAACTGGATCTGTGCGAGCCTTGTCTGTTTGCAATGGTTGCAGCAGAGAGACACTTTTTGGAAACGAAATACGATGAATATGCATCAACCAATGTAAGTGGTGCATCATGCTGCCGTTTTGCTGCATTGATTCTCATGGCTCTTCTGCTTTTACGATGTGCACTTACCATAACTAGTTCTGGAGGAGATGAGGATACAACAACGTTTTTCACTCTTTTCATTCTTCGAGCTGCTGGATTTCTCTTTCCATGTTACATCATGGTTCGTGCATTGATTATTATACAGCGAAGATGACAAAGACAGGCAGTTGTAGCTGCAGCAAAAATGGCCCTTCGTCTGCAAGGACAGGCTGAAGTAACGAATCATGAACATTTGATTAATGTGCATTGCTTTGACAGAGGCATTGTTGCAATAAATATTGATCAGTTTATTACCGCCTAACATTTTGGGTTGTCTAAGTGAAGTTTCTCATTTCTAGGGATTTGTCAAAACCAACATTTTTCATTTGAGGCATTCAATGGCCAAGGAAGGGTTTTGAACGACACAGGATGTGATGTTCACGACTGCGTGGCTTCATAATCCGGTTGACATCCCATCTCATGCCGTGGCATATGTTATATAACATGGTATACCGACAAATATGCCCAGGGACTATGGGAATTGCATATATTCTCAGCTGAATTAACACAAGGCGCTCCCAGATTTCTTAGTCGTAGAGATATCTTTCTGTTCAGGAAGTGTTGAATGGAAATGAATTTTACAAGAAGACACATCCAGACTTATATGCCCATAAGCCCATGATTTCACTGCTAAAATCAACAATGGCAACTGTCACGATTGATGAAGACTGGCTTGCATGAAAATAGATGTTTTTGTTAGTTAACGTGATCTACTTCCTCATTGTTTGGGTTGCGCGTAGTGGTGAATTTGATGGACATATTGTTTAAAATTGTCATATTTAATTGGACATAAAGGAGCAAGGCAGCATAGGATACATTTCTCATGGAAGCTGCATTTGAAGAGCTTATCAAGGAGTGAATGATTGAGAAGGAGAAAATGGATTCATTCAACTTGCTAATCTTCTGCCCAAATGTTGAGGCATTGGAGAACATATTAAGGATGGAGAAATCATTTGAGATTGTGGAGAGAGTCCAGTGTTGGTTGTGGAGTCCGAATATCTTCCTAATTTAGAGGTCTTTTACTTTCAGCCATGTTTATACCCCATGAAGTATTTACACCCCAGAAGTA
>JASDQU010880192.1:33554-50877 GCA_032191745.1 Picea mariana
GCTTTGATTTGTATTCTTTCATTTTTCATGCTTTCATGCTTTGACATTTGATTCTTGTAATATAATTTGATATTGATTTATTGTGTGAGCTCACCTATGTCCATTATTGTTCAACTCTTCACATGTTGTATTGTTTTTCCCTCATGCAATTTCATGCTTTCCTAGATTAATTTCATTTCCACAATTTAGATTAGATTACTTCTACTTCAGTCCTGCATATATAGTGTGTGTGCTTCGTAAGCCTACGAACCTCGGATTGACAAATTAAATGGTTGGAAAAATACTACAACGGAATTAAACGACAATATTTCCGCCTAACAACTTTCTTTTGCTAGCTTCAAGATAAATATCTTGTACTGACACTTCATCAATATTAGAAGGATTAAACATCAAAATAGTAAGGTGAAGATAAGAAAGTAAGCCACCAATGTATTTAATAAGAGTTTCACAAGTGCATAACGGAATTTCCAATGCTAAATCCTTCTTCTTGAATTCTTGTGTATAAGCTTGAACAATTTTCCCTTTTAATTGTTTTAGATATAACCATTCAATAATAGATGTTTGAGTATATGCCAAAGGATATAATTTTTTTCTCATTGCATAAATAAATTCAACCCAAGAGGAAATAATTTTACCATGTTGTACCAAATATGCTTGAGCTTGAATTTCCCACCATATGAGATTTGTACCACGCATGAGGAGAGTAGATAACTAAATATTTGCAGTGTCCTTTTGATGTTTTTCACCCTGCAATAAACTTCTATCTGCTTTACCTAGTTGTCTAATTTCTATGCATTCAATTCTCCATCATAAACAAACAATTTGAATTTAACATCTAGCTTTATTAATGGCATATCAGGAGAATCAAAATACTTTTTAGAATTCTTATTCTTGGAAGAATGTTTACTTGCACCATCAATAAATGATGATGCTGGTGGTGTTGAAGAAGGTTCTGAAGGTCCACCACCTTGGAATCCTCCTTTTTCTTTCACCAAAGATTCACCTTATTCAATTATTTGACCTCTTCATTTCCCTCTTTCATTGTAAATTTCTTGCACTATGTATTGCATCAAATTAAATTCCTCGAAGAAATCATCTTCAGATTCATAAGGACCTAATCTTCTTGGTGAATCCATCTCATGTTTACAAAGTCTCCTTTGGATTTTTGGATTGTAACTTGCAAGCTTGCCTTCACATCGCTTGAGTCTAGCTCTTGTAAGAATCCACCTATCAACCCTGCTTTGATACCACTTGATCTGAGAAGTATTTTTTCACCAATTTAATCATTAATCCTTCATTGATAAAAAAAAAAAATTCTTAGTTGACAGGATCTTTAATTGACAGTCCATCTTAAATTGTTATGTAGATAACTTCACTTTAACTAGAATCTTTACTTATGAAATTAACTTGCATATCCCATTCACATAAGTAAATTATGAAAAACAAATAGGAGATAAAAGAGAAAAAAATTACACAAATACACCAAAAGTTGATAACGGAGTTCACCAGACACCTTGGCTACGTCTCCGGGTCCACTTCTCGTGCAACAACCTTTTCATTAAATCAAGAAAATTGGAAAAATTACATGAACATATCCAACTTCTTGAAATGACTCTCAATTATACTACTTAGATCCAGTTCTCATCTGCACCATTATGTCCATCTCAAAACTATGATAAAAAATGGCTATACACATGGCTATGTTCTGTTCTAGGCTTCCCTCATTACGAAAAATCCTCTTGGGCATGAAAATTGCCTCCCCTCTATGGTAAAATATCCCTTGGTTATATACCAAAGGGTCAATACTTCAAGTCTTCCTTCACCCACATCTAATGGGATTGTTTGATTACTGAGCAGGGGGGTGAATCAATAATGAACAATTATACCAATTATTAATCCTTTAAACCACAGTATATTCTTTTACTTATTCAACCATCTTCATCTATTCATCATCAATATCTTACTGTATCATAAGCATTAGCATTCATCAGTGAATAATAAACAAATACAATGCACAGTACACGAATATTTATGTGGAAACCCAATGAGGGAGAAAACCACAAAATGATTTTCTTATATGTCAAGAATTACATTCAATGAAGCACCAACTTCCAATTCTACAACTAAAACTAGAAGGAGGCTCCAACCCCCTAGTTTCTTAGGCTACAACCTGAGGGAAGCTCCAACTCCCCAATTCTCTAGATACAACTAGAAGGAGGCTACAACCCCCTATGTTCTTCGGATACAACCAGAAGGTGACTAAAACCACCTATCCTTGCCCCATCCAACCACATTGAAATATAAGTAGAATGATGGAACCACTGTCACACTATCACTGAGAAATATATTGTTGTAAACTTGTACCAATCAACCTGCACCAAACAACCTGTAAAAACCTGTACCAATAACCTGTGACAACATGTACCATACATGAACTTGTACCATAAACAAGTGCATCAACCATGCATCAAACCTATACAAATAACCTGTCACAATAACCTATCCAAGAAACCTATCACAACAACTTGTCTCATCAATCTTATCAACCAAATCAAATCTACTCACCAAGATCAATCTGTGCTTCTAATAATATACCAAGACAAGTATGCTACATCATCCATAAACCATGTGTCAACAATACTACTCACAAGTGCCTCCAACCATGTACCAAGTATGTACCAATCATGCATCAACTACACATCAACTATGACTCTTCAAGATGTACCAACATCATCAACTATACACCTCATGTATGTGCCAAATCATCAACTACTTGTCTCAACCATGTACCCAACATGTACCTCAATCATATACAGAATACATATACCAATATAACCATAAAAATTTCTCTAGCTATACATCACACTATCTATAACCAAATACCATAAACCATTACATCAAACCATGTGCCACAACCTCATTGTTATACAACCTCTATCTGTAACATACCTCAACCAAAATCCCTCATCAATTTCATAATCCAAATATGATTTGTAACTTTGTAACAGACCTGGTGTATATGAATACATACCTACAAACCTTCCTTAACTTTAACAACAATAGACTAACATTTTCATCAAACTTTACTTTAGTCTAACATGACTAATTTTGGATTAGTCAACAACCCTAACTTGCAATAATCATAACTATGTACCTGTAATGAATAAATATCTAAAAATAGTACACAATGTTCTTTAGTGTATTGTATTCAATTCCTCGAGGTTTCACTGCTTGAAAACGCCCAGAAAAGGAGTTATAGAAAAAATGGCATACCTTGTTGAATTCTAGCTTATTCTAGAGATCGAACTTGTAGAGAATGCCATGCACACAATATTTGTTGTATAGATCAGAAAATGGTACAAAACATACTAAAGATTGTACTCTAACCGATACATTTGGTCTTACCTAATTTGTATCTGTATGAAGAAATTATGACGTTTTTACCTGAAACACCTGTTTTAGACTAGTTTCAGGACTAGCCACAAACCTTATTTTCCACGGAGTGTAACTCTCAAAATACAATGACCCACAAGATGAATGTTTTAGCACAATTATTTGGATATGTTTTCTCAACATCCTCCATATTTCTCTATCTGAATCATTGTAGAAAAAAATTTATTGCAAAAATGGTGAGATGACCTGTAAATAACATACCTTAGAAAGCATCATCAAAAGACTTTATCCTTCCTTGAATTTTGGCCTTGTTTACTTCACCTTCCCTCTGAAATTTTTCTTAGATATCCTTTGGTTAACTAAGTCACTTGTATATATTCAATATGTTCAATGGATACAAGTGGGAGATCCTTGATCTCTTATTTATACTCTCTAAGTAGCTTCCTCTAGAAGCATCCACTTAACCACTTTGTCCACTTAGCCACTTTGTCCACTTAACCAACTTTGTCCACTTAGCCACTTTGTGCACTTAGCCATCTTGTCCACTTAGTCACTTTGTACACTTAACCAACTTTGTCCACTTAGCCACTTTTTCCACTTAACCACTTTGTCCACTTAACCAACTTTCTCCACTTAGCCACTTTGTCCACATAACCACTTTGACTACTTTATTATTTAAATAATTTCTCTTTACTCAAAACTTCTTGTTCCAACTAAATTTCATATAATTATTTAATTCATAGCTTCTTTTCCCTTAACTAACTTCTTGTTGCAACCACTTTATTATTTAATTTATTTCTTGGTAAACCACTTTGACTATTCAATCTTCTCATCACCACTACTTTACCATAATTACCAAAATCACAAATTCTTGTTGCAACTAATTTATTTTTAAGTATTTTCTTAATGAAACAACTATACCCATGATTAACTCCTAGTTTCACCCACTTTGAATAGTCAAATTATTCTAGGAGTTTCTAGAGTAATTTGACTTCTTTGACCTTCTAAGGGATTCTAAATAACTCATGAGGGTTATGCAACTTCACAAGGCCATAACTCTCTGATCGTGAGGAGTTATGTGATGTTCCACATATCATCAGAAATGACATGACATGTACTATCGATCTATAATAGTCTTACATGTAAATCCATTGATCTGCATGCCCTTATACCTCAAAGAGACTCAGGTCCCTTACCCATGCCTTTGTCCTACTGGAATTCTCTAACAGGCTTCTCCAAGGGTTGACATAAAAAAATAAGGGTTGAAATCAATCTAAAATATCACTCTCCAATGGTTGACATCAATGAAAACCAACAATTCATACCAATTGACCATCAACCTAAGCCAATTGTCTAAAAATATCCCCTTTGACATTGATGGAAACACCAACATTGATGGAAACACTTAGTAATGATAACATTCATGCTTATACTCCTCATCAATGTTTCTATCTCTCCCCCTTTGACATTAGTGGAAAAGGGTATCACCCTTTGGGGATGTTCCCTCTGACTGAACACTCCTTGGGGATGCTCCCCCTGTCTACGTGCGTTTGATTTTTCTTTGTGTTTATAAGCCTATGATTACTCTTTCTCCCTTCATATGAATAATATCTCCCCCTTTGACAAATGGTATCACTATGATGCAACATTGAAGTCATATCTCTCATTCTTCCCTTTTGACAATCGCTCCCCCTGAAAACATGCCTTTGTTCTTTCTCTCCAAACATCTATCTCTCTATCCTACATCCGATGAATCTCTTCCCTTGGAATCATACCTCTATTGTTACCTTTCTGTCTGACAACTTACCTGAATGATATTTATACCTATCTTTTTGGTTATGTTTCTCTCTCTTGACTTTTCTGCAAAATGTTGTGTAGAAAAAATATAAGTCTTCCTGTACCTATTTCCTTTTGGAGTTATTATCCATTGGTGCTTCCTTGTGTAATCAACTAACATATATGAAAATAATTCAAGAATAAGCATTCAAATATTGTTGTGTAATTATAATCCATTATGATAATGTTCCTTTGTCTCTAAACCAATCTATGAATCCATGCTCTCATCCACTGTCATATATATTTCCAAATATGCTAAGTGTTCTTATGAATCCATATATGTCCATACTTTTCAAGACTCTTCTACACAACTATCCATAATTTTGACTCATATGTCACTGTACTATCATGAAGTATTCACTACTACAACTGATTAATCTATCATATTATGCTTTGGTAACTGACTGCTCTGAATATGTCTACTTAAATTTTGCAAGTTGCTCAAAGGATGGTTCTCTGGTGTGTCTCAATTACCACATAGACTCCCCCTATCTATTATTCATATTACCTGGGAGTCTCTAAGCCAAATGGATCATAAAAATTCCTGCTCTGATGCGAATTCATCATCATCTTCATTGGTAGATTCATCATCTCTTTGAACTCTGACTTCTTTTTTTCTATATGTGGATTCATCTTTCACTACAATACCTGAAAGTACAATCTCTTGAACCCATCCTTATTTACCTGTCCTTATTTTCTTTCATTTATTTTCCAAAACTTTTTGTATCTGACATCTTTCTTTTTATCTATAGATTTTTCTTCATCTCGTTTTATTGTCAATCTTTTGATCTATGGGACTTGGTATTTGTTCACATGTTCTTCCTGTTTTCTTATCCATACTTTCTTATATCTTAAATCAATGTTCTCTTTCATGGAAGTATCGATCATGCTTCTACAATCATGAGCTACGTGTCCATAGTTATGACATTTGTAACATTCAATGTTACGTGGGGCCACATAGGCATTTCTTGCTTGAACATTTATTTTATAATACATTCAATATGCAACCTTATGTCCAAAGTTAGTACAATAAAAACAATGACCTTAAAACAAATTTGCATACCTGGGAGTGAATGATCTTCTTTTTGGCATAGTCCTTCTAAATTTCTATTTTGACTAATCATGATCATGATTGAATCTTCTTTGTGTCTTGAACATGGATGGTATTCTTAAAGATGTACCCTTATTAGTTTTCTTAGATTCTGGTTGAACATGATTCCTTCCTTTGAGTACTTCTGCATAACTTTTGCTCTTTTCTTCATTCTTATTTTCTAGCAACCTAGAGTGCTTCTCTTCATTCTCTACAACTGATATAGATGTTCCTGTCTCTTCAACTTTATTGTTGAGATTGACACTTTTAATTCTCAATGTGAAAACTTCTTCTTCAAGCTTCTCAAACTCTTTTTCTTTCTTTAATATCTGAGACTTCATGATTTCTTATGTTCTCTTCGCTTCTTCAAGCTCAATTTTTAATGTGATTATTTATTCTTCAAGTACTTTCTCTTATTGACCAAACTCTGATTCAAGCTGGTTTAGATCGTTATTTATTTCCTTAATATGACATGTCAATATCTTATCTATCATTTCTGCTTCTTCCTTCTATGCTACTATGTTGGCTCCCAAATACTATTTTTGATCCTTAAGATTTTCTTCGATATTTCGGGCTTCTTCTAGCTGATTTCTTAAGTTCTTGATGACCTGTTGGGCTTCTTAAAAAATGTGAACACTTTTCTTTTGTTTCATCAATTCTTTCTTGAGTGACTTTTTTTCTTCTCTTTCTTTTCTTAGTTCATCTAAAGCATTGATCAATTCTTCTTCATAATTGTCTTGTTTTTCAATTAGTTTTTCTATCTCATTTCCTTCATGGCATTCCATTTCAAGATCTCTGCATTTTTCACAATTAAAGCAAAACAACATACTTATGTTTATTATGTAGTCTTCATATTTTGAATCTATTTGACATGGTGAACATACTTCTTCTTGATCTGTACCTACATATTCTTTGGAATTTTACGAATCTGTGATGGGTGAAGAATATATATCATGTAACTTATCCCAAATTTCTTTGGTTGATGAACATTTACCAACCTTTTCTCTTACAAGATTAGGTAATCCTTCCCATATGAAATCCATTGCTATTTTTTTATTCTTCTTTAATTCCTTCTTGGCTGCAGTCTTTTCCCTTTTTGAATTATCATATCCTATAACAACTGATGGCCAAATATCATACCCCTATTCTTGTAAAAATACTTTCGTCCTTCTTCTCCATATATCATACTTTAAACCATTTTTACCATTAAACAGTGGTACTTCATTCTCAGAATAATCCATGATCTCCTTCCATTGGTTAAACTGTTTTCTGAAGGAACCTGCTCTGATACCAATTGTTGGATTACTGAGAGGGGGGGGGGGTGAATCAATAATGAGAAATTATACCAATTATTAATCCTTTAAACCAAAAAGTATATTATTTTACTTATTCAACCATGTTCATATGTTCATCATCAATATCTTACTGTATCATAATCATTAACATTCATCAGTGCATAGTAAACAAATACAATGCATAGTACACGAATGTTTACATGGAGACCCAATGCGGGAGAAAACCACATAATGATTTTCTTATATTTCAATAATTACATTCAAGGAAGCACCAACTTCCAATTCTCCAGCTACATCTCGAAGGATGCTCCAACCCCATAGTTTCTCAGGCTACAACCTGAGGGAAGCTCCAACTCCCCAATTCTCTGGCTACAACCAAAAGGAGTCTACAACCCCCTAGGTTATCTGGCTACAACTGAAAGGTGGCTACAACCACCTATCCTTACCCTGTCCAACTGCCCTAAAATATAAGTAGAATGATGGAACCACTGCCACACTATCACTGTGAGATATATTGTTGTAAACTTGTACCAATCAACCTGCACCAAACAACCTACACCAAACAACCTGTAAAAACATGTACCATACATCAACCTGTACCTCAACCTATACCATAAACAAGTGCATCAACCATGCACCAAACCTGTACAAATAATCTATCCAAACAACCTATCAAAATAACATGTCTCGTCAATCTTATCAAGCAAATCAGATCTACTCACCAAGATCAATTTGTTCTTCTAATAATATACAAAGACAAGTATGCTACATCATTCATAAACCATGTGCCAACAATACTACTCACAAGTTCCTCCAACCATGTACCAAGTATGTACCAATCATGCATCAACTACACATCAACCATGACTCATTAAGATGTATCAACAACATAAACTATACACCTCATGTATGTGCCAACTATTCAACTACTTGTATCAGCCATGTACCCAACATGTACCTCAACCATATACAAAATACATATACCAATATAACCATCAAAAGTTCTCTATAAATACATCACACTATCCTTAACCAAATACCATAAACCATTACATCAAACCATGTGTCACAACCTCACTGTTATACAACCTCTATCTGTAACATACCTCAACAAAAATCCCTCATCAATTTCAGCATCCAGATATGATTTGTAAATTTGTAACAAACCTGGTGTATATGATCACATACCTGCAAACCTCCCTTAACTTCAACAACAAGAGACTAGCATTTTCATCAAACTTTACTTTAGTCTCACATGACTAATTTTGGATTAGTCAATAACCCTAAATTGCAATAATAATAAATATGTACTTGTAATGAATAAAGATATGAAAATAGTACACATTGTTCTTCCGTTTATTGTCTTCAATTCCTCTAGGTTTCACTGCTTGGAACCTCCTAGAAAAGGAGTTATAGAAAAAATGGCATACCTTGCTGAATTCTGGCTTATTCTAGAGATCTAACTTGTAGAGAATGCCCCGCATGGAATATTTTTTCTATAGATATGAAAATGGTACACAACATACTACAGACTGTATTCTAACTGATACATTTTTTATTACTTAGTTTGGATTTGTTATGAAGAATTTATGACGTTTTTACCTGAAACACCTGTTTTAGACTAGTTTCAGGACTAGTCACAAACCCTATTTTCCACGGAGTGTAACTCCCAAAATACAACGACCCAAAAGATGAAATTTTTATCACAATTACTTCAATATATTTTCTCAATGATCTCCATATTTTGTTGTCTTAATCATAGTATAAAAAACATTATTTCGAAAATGGTGAGATGACCTGTAAACAACATACCTTAGAAAGCATTATCAAAAGACTTTATCCTCCCTTGAATTTTGGCATTGTTTACTTCACCTTCCCTCTGAATTTCTCCTTAGATGTCCTTTGGTTACCTCAGTCACTTGTATATATTCAATATTCTCAATGGATACAAATGGGGGACCCTTGCTCTCTTATTTATACTCTCCAAGTAGCTTCCTCTAGAATTCTCCACTTAACCACTTTGTCCACTTAGCCACTTTGTCCACTTAAACAACTTTTTCCACTTAGCCACTTTTTCCACTTAACCACTTTTTCCACTTAGCCACTTTGTCTACTTAACCATTTTGTCCACTTAGACACTTTGTCCACTTAACCAACTTTGTCCACTTAGCCACTTTGTCCACTTAACCACTTTCACTACTTTATTATTTAAATAATTTCTCTTTACTCAAAACTTCTTGTTCCAACTAAATTTTATATAATTATTCAATCATAGCTTCTTTTCCCTGAACTAAGTTCTTGTTGCAACCAATTTATTATTTAATTTATTCCTTGGTCAACCACTTTGACTATTCAATCTTCTCATCACAACTACTTTACCATAATTACCAAACTCACAAATTCTTGTTGCAACTAATTTATTTTTAATTAGTTTCTTAATGCAACAACTATACCCATGATTAACTCCTAGTTTCACCCACTTTGACTAGTCGACTTCTTCTAGGAGTTTCTAGAGTAATTTGACTTCTTTGACCTTCTAGGGGCTTCTAGATAACTCATGAGGGTTCTCCAACTTCACAAGGTCATAACTCTCTAACCATGAGGAGTTATGTGACGTTCCACATATCATCAGAAATGGCATGACATATACTATCCATCTAGAATAGTCTTACCTGTAAATTCATTGATCTTCATGTCCTTATACCTCAAAGAGACTCGGGTCCCTTACCCATGCCTTTGTGCTACCAAAATTTTCTACCAGGCTTCTCCAAGGGTTGACATCAATCACTAAGGTTTGGCATCAATCTAAAATATCACTCTCCAATGGTTGACATCAATGACAACCAACAATTCATACCAAATGTCCATCAACCTAAGCCAACTGTTTGACAGAGATTTGGTCCCATTAAATTTGGGAAATAAAACATACCAAATATCATTTTTAATACATATATGGTTTGACCAAACCAATTAATTGGTTAATCATAAAAATATATATCAACAACCATATATGGTTTTTCCCCAATAATATGTGGCCTATGCAACATAAACCATAAATAATAATCACAATGGTCTTTAAAAATCCCATAAATAATATATGGCCAGCTATGCTTTGGTGAACCATATATATATGGTTAAAATCCATAACCATATGACATAATCCATCCATATGATATGATTCCCCACTTTTAATAGCTTTGACCATTTTTTAAAATGATAATGAAATATACTTTTTAACAAGCATCTAATATATATGGTTTATAACCATATAACATATAACAAATCAACATATTTTAAAATAACCAAATCCACTTTTGATGGATTTTGGATCCTCTTTTAATGGAGATTGGATCCACTTTTAATGGAATATATTTTTTTTTAATAAATATTTGTTATATGTTTAAAAATAATTTCAATTTGTTTTTTAAATAAATAAAGCATAACCAATGAAATATTCCATGACCACCCATGTGCCACGTGGCACCATGTGCCACTTGCTCACTAGTCCACCTATCTACCACATGTCACTTCCATATCGGTAGTGCCACATCATCATGTCAACCTACCATGTCATAACGCCACATCAACACTGCCATGTCATCACTAATATGTGTCTCTCTCACTTTGACTTGTTCCATGTTGGACCATAACTTTGATCGGCCATAAATTTTTCATACGGAGGTCGCTTGAGCTCTCGTTTGCACCATCAGAAAGCTCTCGTCGAGCTCTTCGAAATAGTATCAGTCTTGAGGCGATTTGAGAAAATTTTTTTTTCCATCCTGGATCCCCCTAGATCATTATTCCCTAATGATAAGCTTTTTTACCATGAAAATTTGATCATTAATTAATCAAGCGAGGGAATTGCCTCCCCACTTGTCCTAAATCCACCCATCATGACTAGATAGTGAAAACTTGGTGCATCAAAATAAACTGTCCAACCATGGTAAAAAATGCAATTATACTACTGATATAAACATTTATTTCCTTACTTTCACAATCTCTTGCATGCACCGTCATGTCTATCAAATAGAAAAAACTGACTGGCAATAGTAAGAAATGCATTACTTCCAAAGGAAATGAACCAAAAAATTACTTTATCTTATGAACAATTTTACCAGATGATGTTACCAAATCATGGAGATGACTTGGATCACAACCTAGAGACATATTTGCAACATTTGTTTTTTTTTTTTTTTTCCCAGCAAGAGAACAAGAGATTTGATAACATTAACAAGCCTCTCTATTTGTCCTGTACTCACTGAAGATTCGTTAGTCTTGATATTATGAGAATGAACAATATATTCAACCTTTTTCTTAAGAAGATGATACTTATTTTATTCACGATAAAATATGGCTTTTCGGTCACATAAATATGGGCTACCCAAGATGATTCCACATGTTTCAAGAGGAACAACATATAGTACCACCTCATCGGTAAACTTGGAAGAAATTGAAAACTTGAGTATACATTGTCTAGTAACTTGTAATAGAGTGTTCTTCTACACCCATCCCAAGGGATATGGTTTTACATGAGGCCCAGTCTTTCGATCCAACTCCTTAACAATTGCTTCTGAAATCAAGTTAACTTGAGACCCACTATCAAACAATGTATCTATCTACCTTTGCATGTTTTACAATGACTCTTACATGGAAAATCTCATTTCTCTTCTTATCATCATCTCATGTATTAAAATATCGAATAATAGAACTTGGAATAACAAGAGATATACCTTTGATACCCATAGTTGTAATCATTGTCTCATCACCTGAATCAGACCCAAATTCCTTTTTCATTATAGCAACAATCCTTTGTTCCTCATTCTTTTGGAACTTTTTTGGTAACAACTCAGGATGCAATTTACAACAATCAACTTCATCATGCACCTTCTTCTTGCAATGAGTTCATGTGAGCTTCTCTTTCTTCAATGTAGTTGTTTTCTTTCCATGTTTCTTCTACTGCTTATCTAATTTAGGTGGTTCATTCTCCATACCATGCTTTCCTTTGCTATCTTCAAGATGAGTGGCTTGTACTGGCACTTCATCAATATTAGTAGGATTAAACATCAAAATAGTATGGTGAAGATAAGAATGCAAACCACCAATGTATTTAAGAAGAATTTCACGAGTTTGTAATGGAATTTCCAATGCTAAAGCCTTCTTCTTGAATTCTTGTGTATAAGATTAAACATTTTTCCCTTTTACTTTTTTTAGATATAACCATTCAATCATAGATATTTGAGTATATGCCAAAGGATATAATTTCTTTCTCATTACAAAAATAAATTAAACCCAAGAGGAAATGATTTTACCATGTTGTACCAAATCCACTTCAGCTCGACTCTCCCACCATATGAGAGTTGTACCGCTCATGCAGAGAGTAGAAAAGTGTATATTTGCAGTGTCCTTTTTTATATTTTGTACCCTACAATAACTTTCTATCTTCTGTACCCAACTGTCTAATTTCTCTGCATTCAATTCTCCATCATAAATAGGTAAGTCAAATTTAACATCTAGCTTTAGTAATGGCATATCATAAGAATGAAAAGGATTTTTAGTTCTTGGAAGAATGTTCCCTTGCACCATCAATAAATGATGATGATGGTGGTGGTGAAGAAGGTTTTGAAGGTCCATGACCTTGCACTCCTCCTTCTGCTTTCACCGAAGATTCACCTCTCTAATTATTTGACCTCTTTGTTGCCCTCTTTCATTGTAAAGTTCTTGTAGCATGGATTGTATAAACTTAAATTCCTTGAAGAAATCATATTTAGATTTGTAATGATATAACCTTCTTGGTGAATCCATCTCATGTTTACAAAGTCTCCTTTGGATTTATGGATTGTAACTTGCAAGATTTCATTCACCTTGCTCGAGTCTAGGTCTTGTAAGCATCCACCTGTCAACCCTGCTATGATACCACTTTATCTGAGAAGTATTTAGTCACCAATTTGATCATTAATCTTTCATTGATAACAAATATTTTCTCAGTTAACAAGATCTTTAAATTGACAGTGCATCTTGCATTGTTATGTAGATAGCTTCACTTTAACTAGAATCTTTACTTGTGAAATTAGCTTGCATAACTCATTCACATAAGTAAATTGTGAAAAGTAAAGAGGAGATCAAAGAGAAAAAAATTACACAAATACACCAAAAGTTGTTAACGGAGTTCACCAGACACCTTGGTTACGTCTCTTGGTCCTCTTCTCATTGAGTGGCCTTTTCATTAAATCAACAAAATTGGAAAAATTACATGAAAATATCTGACTTCTGAAAATAACTCTCAATTATGTTGCTTAGATCCAGTTTTGGTTTGCACCATTGCATCCACCTTGTAATTCTGATAAAAAATGACTATACACATGACTATGTTCTTTTCTGGGCTTTCCTCATTACCAACAAGCCTCTTGGGCATGAAAATTTCCTCCCCTCTATGGTAAAATCCCCCTTGGTTATATACCAAAGAGTCAATACTTCAAGTCTTCCTTCACCCACATCTAATGGGATTTAGTCCCATTAAATTTGGGGAATAAAACATACCAAATATCAACTTTAATACATATATGGTTTGACCAAACCAATTAATTGGTTAACCATAACAATATATCTCAACAACCATATATGGTTTTTCCCCAACAATATGTTGCTTATGCAACATAAACCATAAATAAGAATCATATGGTCTTTAAAAATCCCATAAATAATATATGGCCAACTATGTTTTGGTGAACCATATATATGTGGTTAAAATCCATAACCATATGACATAATCCATCCATATGATACGATTCCCCACTTTTAATAGCTTTGACCATTTTTTTAAATGATAATGAAATATACTTTTTAACAAGCATCTAATATATATGGTTTATAACCATATAACATATAACAAATCAACATATTTTAAAATAACCAAATCCACTTTTCATGGATTTTGGATCCTCTTTTAATGGAGATTGGATACAGTTTTAATGGAATATGTTTTTTTTTAATAAATATTTGTTATATGTTTAAAAATAATTTCAATTCCTTTTTTTAAACAAATAAACCATAACCAATGAAATATTCCATGACCACCCATGCACCACGTGGTGCCTTGTGTCACTTTCTCACTGGTCCACCTATCCGCCATGTGTCACTGTCATATCCACAGTGCCACATCATCATGTCAACCTACCATGTCAGCATGCCACATCAACGCTTCCATGTCATCATTTCCATGTCATCACTACTATGTGTCTCTCTCACTTTGACTTGTTCCACGTTGGATCATAACTTTGATCGGCCATAATTTTTTCATACAAAGGTCATTTGAGCTCTTGTTTGCAACATCAGAAAGCTCTCATCGATCTCTTCGAAATGGTGTCGGTCTTGCATCGATATGAGAAATTTAAATTTTTTTCCATCCTGGATCCCCCTAGATCATTCTTCCCCAATGATAAGCTTTTTTACCACGAAAATTTGATCATTCGTTAATCAAGCGAGGGCATTGCCTCCCCACTTGTCCAAAATCCACCCATCATGACTAGATAGTAAAAACTTGGTGCATCGCAACAAACTGTCCAACCATGCTAAAAAATGAAATTATAATGTTGGTATAAACATTCATTTCCTTACTTTCGCAATCTCTTGCATGCATTGTCATGTCTATCAACCAGAAAAAATTGATTGACAATAGTAAGAAATACATTACTACCAAAGGAAATGAACTAAAAAATTGCTTTATCTTATGAAAAGTTTTACCAAATGATGTTACCAACTCATGAAGATGACCTGGATCACAACCTAGAGACATATTTGCAACATCGTTTTTTTTTGTTTTCCAGCAAGAGAACAAGAGATTTTCTAGCATTAACAAGCCTCTCGATTTGTCTCATACTCACTGAAGATTCGTTAGTCTTGATCTTATGATAATGAACAATATATTCAACCTTGTCCTTAAGAATATGATACTTATTTTCTTCACAATAAAATATGGCTTTTCGGTCACATAAATATGGGCTACCCAAAATGATTCCACATGTGTCGAGAGGAACAACATATAGTACCACCTCATCGGTAAACTTGGAAGAAATTGCAAACTTGAGTGTACATTGTCTAGTAACTTGTAATAGAGTGTTCTTCTACACCAATCCCAAGGGATATGGTTTTACATGAGGCCCAGTCTTTCAACCCAACTCTTTAACAATTTCTTCTAAAATCAAGTTAACTTGAGACCCACTACCAAACAAAGTATCTATCTACCTTTGTATGTTTTACAATGACACTTACATGGAAAATATTATTTCTCTTCTTATCATCATATCCAGTCTTAAAAGATTGAATAGTAGAACTTGGAATAACAAGAGATATACCTTTGATACCCATAGTTGTAATCAGTGTCTCATCACTTGAATCGGACCCAAAGTTCTGTTGCACTGTAGAAACAATCCTTTGTTCCTCCTTCTTCTAGAACTTCTTTGGTAACAACGCATGATGCAATTTGCAACAATTATATTCATCATGGCCTTTCTTCTTGCAATGAGTGCATGTGAGCTTCTCTTTCTTCACTATAGCTATTTTCTTTCCATGTTTCTTCGACTACTTCTCTAATTTAGGTGGTTAATTATCCATGCCATGCTTTCCTTTGCTAGCTTCAATATGAGTAGCTTGTACTGACACTTCGTCAATATTAGTAGGATTATACATCAAAATAGTATGGCGAAGATAAGAATGTAAATCACCAATGTATTTAAGAAGAGTTTCATGAGTTTGTAATGGAATATCCAATGCTAAAGCCTTCTTCTTGAATTCTTGTGTATAAGATTAAACATTTTCCCCTTTTAATTGTTTTAGATATAACCATTAAATCATAGATATTTGAGTATATTCCAAAGGATATAATTGCTTTCTCATTGCAGAAATAAATTCAACCCAAGAGGAAATGATTTTACCATGTTGTACCAAATCCGCTTCAGCTCGACTCTCCCACCATATGAGAGTGATCCGGGATCTTTTCGTCAAGTGGATTATTAAAGAACTATATTAAATGAGCATAAACTAAAGTACACCACAAAGAAGGAAAATATCAAAAGGAAAGTCACACAATCATGCAAAATGAACAAAAAGAACTTGATAATGGAGTTCGTCCCTGGTGGACTACGTCTTCGTGTCCTTCTCTCAAATGGGTAGGTCTTTTTATTAACTCCACAAAATAATTAGGCAAAATACATAAGTATACCTCATTATAGAGTTAAGCTACAAAATATTTTCTCAAATCAAAAAACTAACACCACCACTACGTTCGTGGCATCATTTTACCTAAAATGGACTATCTCCACGCCTCGATCCGAGTTAGACACTTTTTTGCTCAAGAGGCACCCTTGCCTTGGTTTGCATGTCACTGCTCCTGCAATAAATGACTAAGAAATCTAGAAATGCATGAAAAATCTATACCAGGTCGTACAAGTCTATATGAGTCCGTACGGGTGCGCTCAGTCTCCTCTCTCATGCTCTGTGTGTCCCGAACTCTGCCCTGGAAACCCTTCTTATACCATTTTGTCGCGGTTAAGCAATAACTGATTATGTTTGTTGAGTGGTTAGCAGAGATAAGTTTAGACGCTAACTGTTTTGGAGGTTCCGAGGTAGAATCCCATGGATTCCCCCTTTTGGCATGCTCTGCTAAGTCTGGTGGTGGCTTTGGCAGCTTTAACTGGCGGTTTTTTCTAAATAT
>JASDQU010880192.1:51065-68628 GCA_032191745.1 Picea mariana
CCTCCTTGTGCATTTTGGGGGTCCCAGGTGGCACCTTCTAGGTGGTGCCACATGGCATCCCCTGGGGGTGCAACGTGGCACTTTTTTACTCGTCCACGTGGCACCCTAAAAAGTCCAAATCCGAGTGACACATGGCATCCTATGGTGTTGCGATGTGGAATGTTGTCGTCATGACACATGTCACCCTCTACGCTTACCATGTAGGCTGTACGGATGCTGACTTCATCTGTATTGATGCTGACATCAGCAATATGGATGCTGACTCATCCCTATTAACTAGGCTAGGTTGACCAAAACTTTGAATGCTTATATCTTTCATTTCGTAACTCCGTTTGACAGACCGTTTTCACCATTAGAAATATTGAGACATGCTCTTCGCGATAATTATGTTTTAATTGAGTGTTGGGAACTTTGAAATTTTTCCCTTTTGTTGTTTGCTGAAGCCATTATGAGCATTCTAAGTTGCTTCTGTTTGTTTTGAGTTGTTCTTAGCCCTCTGTATATCCTTTTTGGATCACGCCTTCCCACTGAGATATTTTTGGACCACCAAAAGAATTCATTAATCAAATGGTAAGTGAGGGAAGAGTTCCCTCATCTTATCCTTCTTAATCCACTTTTCCTTGCTTGGATGTGTGCCTTTTAAGCCTACTTGAAGATAATCAACATCACCCCTACGTGAAGTCCTCATCCTTCTGTCCAAGATGATATCTTCCTGTAACTCATCCAAGTACTCAGGTGAAAACTCATCAACTGAAGGTATTGAAACTTCCTCATCCTGATCCATGATCATGAGAGGCTAAAAAAGTTTCAAGTTCTTTACATTCACAACTGAATAAATCTACATATAAGGTGGAAGATCTAAATGAAAATCATTAGTGCCGCTTTTCTCCAAACTAGTGAAGCGTCCATATCGGATGGGATTGAGTTTCTTGCCTTCACCCTTCAATCGTTCCTTGCTGATGTGAATACATACTCGGTCTCCAATATGGAACTAATGATCAACCTTGTGCTTGTCATGTCGAGGTTTATATTTTTCTTGACTCTTCTCCAACTGTTCCCTAACTGCCTGGTTTATCTATTGAATCCTCTGAATGAACTTGCAGGCTTTGTCCTCTATTTATTTTTCATTCACATCAACATCTCTCCCATACATCAAGTCCAAAGAAACCTTTGGTAGGTACCCAAAACATGTCTCAAAAGGTGAACTTTGAGTGGATGAGTGTAAATCTCGATTATAAGAATGTTGTACATAAGGTATCTATTCATCCCATAAATTAGGATGCTTGTTGTAGTAGCCTCAAAGAAAAAGTACCATTGTTTTGTTTACCACCTCTGTCTCTCCATCAGTCTGTGGATGAAAAGCAGTGCTCCTATTCAATTTGGTGTCCATCATTCTCCACAAGCTAGTCCAAAAATCCCGAAGGAATCAAGTATCTTGATCCGAGACAATGAGCATGGGTAATCCAAAGTGAACCCAAACATACTGGAAAAAGAGGTTAGCAGTTTCCTCAACAGTGATCTGCTTTTTACATGGCATCAAGATATAGATCTTGTTGAACCTATCCACTATGACATACAAATAATCATGACCCCCTCTGGTAATTGGTAAACCCCCTACAAAATCCATGGAAATGATTTCCCATGGATGGGATGGAACATGAAGTGGTGAGTATAGCCCCAATTTTCTATTAGTGGGCTTACAAGTAGAACACATCACAGATCCCTTTACATATTTAGTTACAATTGCTTTCATTTGAGGCCGATAACAAAACCTCTGCAAATGAGCCATAGTTTTTCCTACCCCAAAATGCCTAGACACAAGAGAAATGTGATCTTATCGTATCACACGGACTCATTCACTTGTTGGAATACATAGCTTCCCAAGATGATAGAGTAACTTTCCCTGCAGACAATAGTTCTCTACCTGTGCACCATGGGTTAGCTTCTCATATACTTCTTTAAAATCTTCATCGATGGCATATTGCTCTACATAGCTATCATGGGATAAAGAAGTATTCTTCAAAATAATAGAAGCAACAATAGGAGGTCTAGAAAGCATATATTCTACCTTGTTACTTGTACCCTTCTTGTACTTGATTACCAAATGAAATTGTCATAGAAAACCCATCCATCTGTAGTGTCGATATTGCTGCAGTTTGGTCTGTGCTTGAAGATACTGTAAGGGCTGGTGATCTGTATGTATAATTGTTTCCTTCCCTAACAAGTAATGCTTCCATTTATTTATGCTTTGAACTAATGCATACAACTCTTTATCATATGTAGGATAGTTAAAAACAACTTGGTTAAATGTCTCAGAGTGGTAACATATAGGCTTATGATATTGCTTCAATACTGCACCCATGGCATATCCACTAGCATCTGTCTCGATCTTGAACGACTGTTGAGGATTCGACAATGCTAATACTGGTGCAGTACTGATCTTCTCCTTCAAAATGTTGAAAGCATTTTGTTTCTTTCCTTCCCACTGAAAAGTGTTCTTCACACTGGTTAAGTCATGCAAAGGAGTTGCGATAAAGGATAAGTTAGGAATGAATCTCGTCCAATACTGGACTGCACCCAAGAAGCTTCAAACTTCGGTCACACTTTTTGTCTCGGGCCATTTCACAATTTATTCAATCTTGGAAGGATCAATTTTCAATTGTCCTCCTCCCACGATATGACCTAAGTATACAAGTGCAATCTTGCCAAATTCACATTTAGACATTTTCACATACAACTTTTCCCTTTGCAAAGTATCCAATACCTGATTTACAGGCCTTACATGTTCATCCTAAGTTCCACTAAAAACAAGAATTTCGTCTAAATATACAATCACAAATTCATCCAGGAAAGGCATGAATACATCATTCATCACACGCATGAAAGTTGTCAGAGCATTACAAAGCCCAAATGACATAACTAACCACTCAAACAATCCCTGTTTGGTTTTAAAGGTAGTCTTCCATGCATCGTGTTCTGCGACTCTAATTTGATGATATCCACTGCACAAATCCAACTTAGTGAAATAAAAAACATTCTTCAACTGATCAAGTAAATCATCTATATGAGGAAGAGGGTATCAATTTTTCACCGTGATTTTATTTAAATCTCAGTAATCGACATACATTCTCCATGTGCCATCCTTTTTTGGCACCATCACGATCGGAGAACCACAAGGAGATGAACTGGACCTGATGAATCCTTGATCCAATAAGCCTTGTACCTACTTCTTGATCTATGTCATCTCCACAACTGACATCCTGTACATGCCCACATTAGGAAGAGGAGAATCCTGTTGAAGATGTATCTCATGTTGGATTTCCCTCTTAGGAGGTAACCCATCGAGTTCCTGAAAAATATCATAGTACTTAGAAACAATATCAATTAATTCCTTTTTATGAGACAAATCACATCCTTGGAAAGCATTGGATGTCCAAACATATTTCTCTTTGATGACCATGAGTACATATCTCTTGTTAGTGGTTATGAGTCTTTTCATTTTCCCTGCACTAACAAGTGTCGTATTTACCATCATGTTGTGAACTCTAACAATATATTCCACCCCCCCTTTAGTAAGGTGGTATTTGTTCTCATGACAAAAGAAGATTGCTTTTCTATCATAAAGATAAGGACTTCCCAACACTATGCCACATATATCAAGTGGTACAACATCCAAATCCACTTCATCAATCAACTTGGAAGCCATAGAAAATCTGACCCTACATTGTTTGGTGACATTAAGGTTTTCTTTGTCACATACCCAACCAAGAGGGTAAGGATTTGGATGTGGTTTCTTTACAACACCCATCTTCTTGACAAGTGATTCAAATATTAAGTTTACTTGGGAACTCAGATCAAATAATGTAATTAATCTTAGTATGTTTAGATACAATTCGTATATGAAATAACTCATTCCTCTTTCATTCATCATTATGAGATTCATCATTGGAACTTGAAATAGCATGAAGAGAATATTTACCTTGTACTCCAGACGTTGTGATCTTTCCTTCATCTCCTAATTCGGAACCAAGATCTTGCTCCATTATAGCAACAGTCTTTGTCTTCCCCTTTCCACCGAACTATTTCGGTTTCTTTTCTGGATGTAGCTTCCAACAATGTTCTTCATCATGACCGCTCCTCTTACAATGAGTGCGAGATGGTTTTCCTCCTTCTCTCATTATTGTAGCAGTCTTCTTGTCCTTCCTTTTAAACTTCTTGAAAGTCTTGTGTGGGAAATTGGAAGGTTTCTTCGTGGGATCTTCTTGAACAATTTTTCCCCATGTTCTCAAGCTGAGTGGCTTGCACACAAACTTCGTCAAGACTAGTGGGGTTAAATAAGAGAAAATTATGATGAATATAACTGTGAAGTGTGCCAATATACTTCATTAAAGTTTCATAAGAATCCAAAGGAATATTTGATGCTAGAGATTTATTCCTAAATTCTTATGTGAAACTTTGTACAATCTGACCTTTATTATGTCTCAACGTTTTCCATTTCTTCATTTCTTTATGTAAATACCCTAATGGATAAAACTACTTCCTTATCTCTGTTTTAAAATCCAACCATGAGGAAATAAGATTACCATGCTTACTTATATCATGTAGCTTGCTCTCCCACCATACAAGAGCGATGCCTTCCAACCGAAGAGAAGCCATTTTCACTTTAACTTCCTCTTCATCAATATGTTGAACTCGATAATATACTTCAACCTGTCGGATCCAATTGTCTAACTTTTCAGGATTAACATCTCCATTAAACATAGGTAAAGAAAACTTTACATCAAGATTTAATAATGGTTTCTTAAAAGAGGCTTTATGGTTAGAATGTTGAGAGTGATGAGAATGCTCAAGGAAGAAGAACTAGAACTTGAAGGTGAAGATGGAGGCTCATGAGGATCTCCTCCAGCCCCTTTATTTACTGAAGCATCAACATCTGGTGGTGCTTCCTTTTTCTTCACTTTCTTCTTCATCCTCTTCTCGTAATCTCCATACATTTGTTCGATCATTTCTGACGTGCGATAAAATACCATGTGAAAGTTTTTCTCCTGTTCATCACACTTTTCGTCTTCTACCATCTTCTTCCTTTGAGATGCACATGACCAACTTTGGGATTGAATGTCTTAAGATTTCCTTCACCCTGCTTATGGTTGTCCCTAGTAAGCATTCATACTCAACAATTCAATTCAAAGAGGACTACTCTGATACAAACATGATTCGGGATCTTTTCATGAGGTGACTTATTAAATAACTGCATTAAATGAGCATAAACTAATGTACACCATAAAGAAGGAAAATCTCAAAAGGAAATATACATAATAATGCAATATGAACACAAATAACTTGATAATGGAGTCCGTCCCTGGTGGACTACATCTCCGAGTCCTGCTCTCAAATGGGTAGTTCTTTTTATTAACTCCACAAAAGAATTGGGCAAAATACATAAGTATACCTCATTCTTGAGTTAAGGTACAAAATCTTTGCTTAGATCAGAAAACTAACACCACCACTTCATTCGTGGCGTCGTTTACCTAAAAATGACTATCTCCATGCCTCGATCAGAGTCAAACACTTTTTGGCCCAAGAGGCACCCTTGCCTCAGTTTTTGTTCCACTGCTCCTGCAATAAATGACTGATAAATATAGAACTGCATGAAAAAATTGTACCATTCCATACAAGTTTGTACGGGCACGCTCAGTCTCCTCTCTCGTGCTATGTGTGTCCTGAACTCTGCCCCGGAGGCCCCTTCTTATACCATTTTGTGGTCATTAAGAAATAACTGATTTCGTTGGTTGAATGGATAGCGGAGCTAAGTTTAGACACTGGTTTTTGGGGAGGTTCCGGGGTCAAATCCCACAAACTCCCCCTTTTGGCGTGCTCCTCTAAGTCTGGCGGTGGCTTGGCAGTTTTTGCTAAATATGGAATATGTTTTGGCGGAATGATACTAAACTAGCGAAGATTATGGAATATAGTTGGCAGTGGCTATATATAGAAGATATGCCATATATAGCGGAATTTTCGCCATATTTTGCGGAGTTTTGTTTTATATATATTTTTAATTATATGGTCGTTGAACCTCCTTGTGCATTTTGGGGGTGCCACATGGTGCCTTCCTATTGGGCCACATGGAATCCTCTAATTTGTCCACTTGTGAGTTCTTACATCAACTCAGACACGTGGAACCTTTTGGTTGGTGCCATGTGGCATCACCTGGGGTTGCCACGTGGAACTTTTTTACTCGTCCACGTGGTGCCCTGAAAATTTCAAATTCGAGTGACACGTGGTAGCCTCTGGTGCTGACACGTGGCATGCTGACATCATGTTGAAATCATCATGACACATGTCACCCTTTGCGCTTGACATGTAGGATGTACTAATGTTGACATCATCTGTACTGATGCTTACATCAGTAGTACGGATGCTGACTCATCCCTGCTGACTGGGCTAGGTTGACCAAACATTTGACTGCGTATATCTTTCATTCCGTAACTCTGTTTGATGAGTCGTTTGCATTGTTAGAAATATTGTGACGCTCTCTTCCCGATCATTCCATTTTAATTGAGTTTTGAGAACTTTGAATTTTTCCCCTTTTGCTGTCTGCTAAAGCCATTATGAGCATTCTAAGTTTCTTATGTGCATTCTGAGTTGTTCTTAGCCTTCTCTAGATCCTTTTTGGATCATGAGAGTTGTACCGCTCATTCAAAGAGTAGCCAAGTGAATATTTGCAATGTCCTTTTTTATCTTTTGCACCCTGCAATAACTTTCTATTTTTTTTACCCAACTGTCTAATTTCTCTGCATTCAATTCTCCATCATAAATAGGTAAGTCAAATTTAACATCTATATTTAGTAATGGAATATCATAAGAATGAAAAGGATTTTTAAAATGATTATTCTTGGAATAATGTTCACTTGCACCATCAATAGATGATGACGATGATGGTGGTGAAGAAGGTTATGAAGGTCCACTACCTTTCACTCCTCCTTCTTCTTTCACCGAAGATTCACCTTCTCCAATTATTTGAGCTCTTCTTTTCCCTCTTTCATTGTAAAGTTCTTGAACCATGGATTGCATCAACTTAAATTCCTCGAAGAAATCATCTTCAGATTCGTAATGACCTAACCCTCTTGGTGAAGCCATCTCATGTTTACAAAGTCTCCTTTGGATTTATGGATTGTAACTTGAAAGCTTGCCTTCACCTCGCTTGAGTCTAGATCTTGTAAGAATCCAACTGTCAACCCTGCTCTGATACCACTTGATCTGCGAAGTCTTTAGTCACCAATTTAATCATTAACTTTCATTGATAACGAATATTTTCTCAGTTAACAAGATCTATAATTTTACAATGCATCTTGCATTGTTATGTAGATAGCTTCACTTTAACTAGAATCTTTACTTGTGAAATTAACTTGCATAACTCATTCACATAAGTAAATTGCGAAAAGTAAAGAGGAGATCAAAGAGAAAGAAATTACACAAATACACCAAAAGTTGATAACAAAGTTCACCATACACCTTGGCTACATCTCTCGGTCTGCTTCTCATGGAGTGGCCTTTTCATTAAATCAACAAAATTGGAAAAATTACATGAAAATATTCGAGTTCTGAAAATAACTCTCAATTATGCTTCTTAGATCTAGTTTTGGTTTGCACCATTGCATCCACCTTGTAATTCTGATAAAAAATGACTATACACATGACTATGTTATGTTCTGGGCTTCCCTCATTACCAACAATCCTCTTGGGCATGAAAATTGCCTCCCCTCTATGGTAAAATTCGCCTTGGTTATATACCAAAGGGTCAATACTTCAAGTCTTCCTTCACCCACATCTAATGGGATTTGGTCCCATTTAATTTCAGGAATAAAACATACCAAATATCAACTTTAATACATATATGGTTCAACCAAACCAGTTAATTGGTTAACTATAACAATATATCTCAGCAACTATATATGGTTTTTCCCCAATATTATGTGGCCTATGCAACGAAAACCATAAATAATAATCATATGGTCTTAAAAAATACCATATATAATATATGGCCAACTATATTTTGGTGAACCATATATATATGGTTAAAATCCGTAACCATATGACATAATCCATCGATATGATATGATTCCCCACTTTTAATGGCTTTGACCATTTTTTTAAATGTGTATGAAATATATGTTTAAACAACCATATAATATATGGTTTATAACCATATATCATCTAACAAATTGACATATTTTAAATCAATCAAATCCACTTTTAATGGATTTTGGATCCTCTTTTAATGGGGATTGGATCCACTTTTAATGGAATATGTTTTTTTTTTTAATAAATATTTGTTATATGTTTAAAAATAATTTCAATTCATTTGTTAAATAAATAAACGATAACCAATGAAATATTCCATGACCACCCATGTGCCATGTTGTGCCATGTGTCACTTTCTCACTGGCCCACCTGTCTGTCACGTCAACATTGCCACATCATCACTGCCATGTCATCCTGCCAACCTGCCATGTCAACATGCCACATCAGAACTTCCATGTCATCATTTCCATGTCATCATGACACATCATCACTTCCACGTGTCTCTCTCACTTTGACTTTTTCCCTATTGGACAATAACTTTGACTGGGCATACCTTATGCATACAGAGGCCATTTGAGATCTCGTCCCTTAGGTTTCACCATTCATTTATCAAGGCTTCCAGTGCACTCAATTGGCTAGGAATATTTTAGTTGGAGACTTTGGGAACTCTCAATTGATTTAGGAATTCTCACAACAACCTTCACAAGGATCTTGAGCCATTTCCTCAATAGGAAAACACACTACAATATTATAACCTATTTTACAAGCACACGTGCCTCATTTCGAACATAATACACAACCAAACAATGGTTTCCCTCAAGTATATATCATGGTTGGGGCTCTTTCCTGCACTCAAATCCTCTCTTGCTTCCAAAAATCTGCATGCAAAAATTGTCTCTCTTGGCCATACGAATTTCCTTTTCCCCAAGTTAGTTGACTGCTCACTCTGCCTAATGTTGATCGTACTTCATCCCCATGCTCCCCAATAACTATGGGATGTGACTCCTCACACCCACTCTCTTACATGAACTCAATGATTGGCTTTGGGAACACTTAACACCACGTAGAAGGTTATACATAATGATAATGATTTTAGATATGTGGAATAGATTAATACCCATCAATAAAATCCCCCCTAGACCCCTCTCTCTTGTGGAATCATAGTCCCCCCATCATTTTCATCCCTCTCGTATCACATCCCACAATTACTACCTTTATTAATCATTTCAATGTTCATAGTATAAAATTTGGCCCCCAACCATATTAATAAATATGGGCTCTTTGCCCTAATAATATTGGCTCACTATCCTAATTCAAATTTATACAATTACAGTACAATTTGTGGGGATTAAAACCGAGGATGTTACATAAATTCTACTTGTAGCAATTTCTATTACAGGTCATATTTCAAGGATTGTTACATCAAGTGGGCATATTTAATAAACAATTTTTGTGACACATATAGTGCATATAAAAGGATAAAATAATCCACAAGACTAAGGAAGAAGAGTACTCTCCATCTCCTTTCATTATGTTAAAATATTTCAGTGGAACTGATATACATGGTTGTTGTCAATACATATTGAATTGAATATTTGACATCTACATGTTGTGTGTTGCTTTTCCAAGATTCAAGTTTTCTTGTGGAAGCTTCAATGGATCTATGGTGTAACAATGTATGTATGCATATTATTTACTATTGGAGTGTTGATGGCCAATGGTACCTGGACTCAATTAAATTCAAGGGAAACTTTGGGGACAAAACCACTGTGCAACTACTCCATTTTATCAATGAGAATCCTGTCCACTGGGTAGTGTATACAATAACTTCCCCTCATATTGAAATTGGCTCTAGAGATAGAGCACTGCATGTGTGAATGAAAAAAATTCTTGAAGCCCTTGACTTCAACTCAGATACCTAATTGTCATACTAAACAACAAGTTATACCTAGTTCATAGTGATAGAGCTAGAGACCTAATATTGTTTATCACATTCAATACTAAGGTTATTTTCCATTGCATTTTCATCTATCTTCTCAGTTTTAGGTTATGTAGAGAGAGAAACCAACCAATCAATCCAGAGAAAAAGTTTCATTGACAACAAAGACCTTGTAGCCACCAGAAGAACAAGATCCTTACATAGGGTAGAGGATAGAGGCCTAGTAGCCTTACTGGATATAGAACACTCTATACAATATCGAGAGACAAAACACTCTGTACAATATTGAGATAGAGACAAGAAGTTAGATTTTGTAGAGAATCCATGTTGGTGAAGAGAGTGGGGTATAAGTTCCTCATTTATGAATCATAGGGTATCAGGTTAGTTTCATCCTTGACCCTGACTTAGATGATGGAACAACCGTAAAATGAGTTGGTAGATAAGGAGGAGGCCTTGTAAATTCTCCAAGAAACTATATAAGAGCATGGAGAGGATGAGTATGACAGGAATTCCATACAAAAACATTAAGAAATTTTTCTACCATTACAATTTGAGTGGTCATTGGGAAGAAAAATGTTGGATATTTCATACAAATATTCACTTAGAAACCAAGAGAAGGGTGTGGAGAGTGAATATTGAGGAACATGAAGAGATTCCATCATCTTCAGTCCAAGGAGAAGAATCTATTCAAGGGTATATAATAGTAAAGGAGGTCGGTGATACCAGCAAGATAGAAAACAAGTTGATGCTAAGGGTAACCACAATCTAGTTCTTATTTCCAGTCTTTCATCCAAAGAAACCCATATTGAAGATTTGTGCACAAAGGTCAATGACCTTAGAGGAGTTCTTAAGAAATCCATGACATTATTGCAAGCATGTGCAAGCATCATAGAGTTGTTTCCATGCCAAGAAGCATTTTATCCTAGAAAATGAGTGTAACCACACTTCCCTTGTGGAATCGTCATGTGATGGAAAAATGCTAGGGTCACAATGAATAAGAAGACCAACATTCAACTTGGGTTGATGACTTCCAATATGGACCATCTCCAAGAAAAATAGAGAGATGGGAACAAGTGTTGAATCTAGAGTTCAGATATGGATATTTCTCAGAGCTAACATTCAGTGAGCAGAATTTTTCTATGGGGAAAAGCAATCCAAAACCCGATCTAGATTCATATATAGCGACCAGCAATGGAGACAAAGCTAGATTCAGAGCTATCTAGGAGCCAGAGTCAAAGCCATGTTCTAGATAAGTAGAGAGAAGGCACATTGATATAGACTAGTTTCCTTGATACTTTGGAGACCAAAAGGCCTCTCAATGGGGAGGTGTGATCTAAAATGGATTTGAACCAATGAAGTGGTGTAGGAATCAATACTTTCATGATTAAATTGACAATTTATGAAGATTAGTAAACCATTGAAAATACAATACAATTTTAAAGTAGAATAAAACAAAATGAAAAAGAAATTAAATGAAAGGAAAAAAAATAGGAGAGAATAGGTTGAGTAATGGAAAATGAAATGTCATCATGTTGGCCTTCTCATTACCCCATCTCTTCCTATTTCCTCATGGATGTTCATTCTGAAAGGGTATTTTTGGCCAAGGAGAAGAGGATGGACATAGATCCAAGAAAGCATTATAACCAGAGATTACTGAAATAGACTAAGCCCCATTCAAAGCTTGTTTTCCTATTTGGGTTATAGGGTAAACATCTTGTCTATTATGTTTTGTATTGGGTTGATATTTCTTTGTGTTTGTGGTGTTCAATTTTTCATGTGATATTGATGTTGATTATTCATGTTTAATCACTACTAGTAATTGCATCCATTGTTTTAATGAAGAATTTTGTGAAAGAAAAATATTAGTTCCATTCATAATTTTGTTCCCCACTGAAATTTAAAGAATTTCAACAACTTTGGAATGATCACCATCCGTATGAAGATTAGATAAAATAAAGGGTGGATAACTTTTAGTTGTTGGCCATTGTCTCTATTTCTGGTCATTTGTAACCAACAATCCTCTATCCATTCAAATTGTTGGTATTTTCTTAGTCAAACTCTTAATTCTTGGTTCAAATTTTAATTTTCTGGGGCATTTGAGCATTCCCACAAGTATTCACGTATCTCTAATAGGTGAATTTACATCCCCCTAGGAGGATTCCCACTTTCCAGGTGAATCTATTCATATATGGGTTGGTTTAGCTATTGTTTGAATCATTTATCTCTCACCTATGAGGATGCACAATGATTGTATGAATCATATGCCTCTCTCGTGGATTGGAATTCCCTCTCATCAAATTAATTATTTCTCTAGTTGAACTAGATATCCCTATGGCCGATCTCATATTTCTTGGTTGAATGAGAACTCAACTAGTTGACTCATCCCTCCTTGGTCAACTACTTTCTCTCCCTAGGAAATTAATTCTGATGCTAGTCAATTGGATTCATTTCCTGGTTGATTTATCTCTATTTACTTGGGTGACCCACCAGCTAGTCGACTTACCTTACCTTCTAGTTGATTCCTCTATTTACCTTTTCGTTGCGCACCTCCATTCATAACAAGTCATCTTACCTTACGTACCGATTGATTCATCTATTTACATTTCCGTTGGGTGCCTACATTCATAGTAAATCAAATTACGTTATGCCTGTACCAATTTATATTGTAGGTCATATTTCAGAGGATGTTATACTCAAGTGGGTATATTTAAAAAACAATTATGCCACATATAGTGCATATCAAAAACTAAAATAATCTACAGGACTAAGGAAGAAGAGCGACCTCCATCTCCTTTTATTGAGTACAAATATTTCAGTGGAGTTGATATACATGGCTCTTGTTAAGATAGACTGAATTAAATACCTAACATCTACATGTTGTGTGTTGCCTTTCCAAGACTCAAGTTGGCCTATGGAAGCTTCAAGGCATATAAGATGTAATAGTGTATGTATGCATATTCTTTATTGTTGGAGTGTTGATGAGTAGTGGTAGTTGGATTCAATTACATTCAAGGGGAGTTTCTGGGACACAAATACTCTTTTATTTGATTAATGAGAATCTTCTCTACTAGGTAGCATATACAATAACTTTCGCTTGTATTGATATTGGCTCTTGAGATAGAAAATTTCATATATGAATGAACATATGCCTTGAAGCCCCTAAATTTAGCTCAGAGACTTGATTGGCATATTGAACCAAAATTTATACACAGTTCATAGTGATAGGGATTGAGACATAAAATTGATAGGCGTGCATTGAGGACTAAGGGTTATTTTCCATTGCATGTTCATCTAGCTTCTTGGGTGCAGGTTATGCAGAGAGAGGATCCAACCAATCAACCCAGAGAAGGGGTTGAATTTAGAAAAAAGAACTTGTAGCCACTAGAAGAAAAAGATCCTTGTACAAGGCAGAGGACAAAGGCCTAATAACCTTGCTCAAGACATAACACTCTATACAATATTGAGACAAATATAAGAAGATGGAATCTACAGAGAATCCATATTGGTGAAGCAAGTGGGATATAATTTGCTTGTTTATGGATCAATGTGTTATGTGAAGCAAATGGAACAAGAGAAGAACACATGGAACTCTTCTATTCACATTAATTATAACTTGCACAGTGAAAAGGGGAGGATTTTATCACATATAGAGATTTGGACCATGGATCGGATCTATATATATGATGGTGGTTTATCCCATAGAAAAAGTAGTAGGGCCATCTAAAAATGGTATGGGGCATGAGACCTATACACTTGGAAATATTGATATGGATTGGATCATCATACAAATTTTCATCTATCTTGGTACTTTATGGGTGGAAAAAATTGGAGGAATAAGGTTGCAAGGCCATTTTAGTGATAGGTCTTAGTTTGGAGAATTGAGGTTTAGAACCATCCAGAGCCATTTTGAGACATTAAATTGAATTTTTGGGGGTTATAATGTCCATAAATCATGCATATGACAGTGCTATACACTTTGAGAACTTTCCAATTGTGAATAAAATGCCTCAATCAGAGTTTGTATGCAAAAGTTATGCCTCCTAGAAGTTGACCACCTTGATGACCACCATGGTACGAGTTTATGCCACATTATCCTCCATTACTCACACATATGGAGATAGACAGATGTGGAATTTCAAGAAGATTCTAGAAGGACCAAACTTGATCACTAATTAAGGGTTGAGGAAGTCAAAATCCTAACCCTAGATGACTATCGATCTATGTTAAATGATAAGCCATTAGGAGGAGAAATGGGTTCCATTCTTTTGTGCTGTACTTGTTCCATAGTTGAGAATATCATCCAAGAAGTGGCATTTTGAGAGCATAACATAGGAGGTATGATATGTTTTAGTAGCCATTCAGGCCATAGTGTCAAAGGAAACTCCATAGTGAGTTCATATTTCTTTGTACTTGATCCCAATTGGATCCCCACCCAAAATAATTTGTAAATTTGTAATTGTTCCTTTGATTTTTTTTTATTTTTTTTAAACAATTGGAAGAAGAAGTGAAGCATTGTTATGGTTGGACTTCTAAAGGTGGCCCATTAAAAAGAAGTTTGTACTGGAAAAAAAAAGGGAGACATGGATAACTTGGGAATTTTTCATAGATGAGAGCTCGAAGAGTGTAGCCTCCTTGAATATCGATGGATGAAGGATTCAAATACCCTGTCTATAATGAAAGAAGGGATCTTTAAGCCATGAAAATTTGCATTTATTTTTGTGAGTAACAATGTATGAGTTTTCTAGGCATGCATAGGTCACCCATTGTAATGAATTTCCCAAGCAAAATAAATCTCTATTGTTTATACCGTGTGGGTGCAATCTTCTTTGTGAGGTGTTTTGTGGTTCTAGTTTGAGTTTTATTGCTTGAAATTTCTATTTTGGTTAATAGATGAAAGCTTCATTAGCTCAATCCTCCCCGAGATGTGTTTTGTCCTGTTGACTGAGGTTCCACTCACCCATGAATTGTATTTCCTCCTCTAGGAATTTTACTTTATTCCTGGGCGAATTTCCTTCTGCTTGGGAAAATTTATACCCCTCTAGGTGTTTTTCATAGTGCTGGGCATCCCAACTGAAAAGCTAGTCAAAGTTAATCATTGCTGGGTTTTTTCTCTTTAGTTGGGAGACTTCCCTTTCCCTCCAGGTCATTTTTCTCTGATGTTGAGTGTCTAAAATCTCCCTAGGTCATTTCTCTTTGATGCCAGGTGTCTAAACTTTCCCCAGGTCATTTTTCTCCGATGTCAGAAGTCTAAATTCACCCCTAGTCATTTTTATCTCATGTCGAGTGCTTAAAATCACTCTGGGTGTTTTTCTCCATCATCGAACTACTAAATTCGTCTAAACAACATTTTCTTCATTGTTGGTCGACAAAATAATTCCCCTCGACATTTTTCTCCATTGTTGTATGATTAAATCTGTCCACTAAACATTTTCTTCATCGTTGGTGTTAGACACAGTTTGGGAACTTAGTTGGTATTGTTATAGCAGCCAAAAGCAATGCAATCCAAGCAATAAACAACCCAAAGAATAGAGAAAAAATAATAAATTTCACAAAGAATCCACATTGATGAAATGGAAATGACATAGGCTCACCATTTAGGATCATATGGTATGAAAGTAGGTTTTCTAGAGACCTTGAAGAATATGTCATGGGAAAATATTTGAACAGAGATAATTTGGAAGAGTTGAGAGAATTCAATAGGGAGATCCAATAAGAAAGTTGGTATTGGAGGAAGAGAGAATATGAGTTAGAGAAAGAGATTTCCAAGTGTCAGGACTCCTTCACCGCCATGAGGGAAGAATTAAATAGGAGTATATTGCAGATATTACAGTTGGGGGATAAATCCATTGAGATGGATAATTGACAAGAGGATAGATTCACCAAGGTCAGTTCTCACCTATACCATGAATTGGCAATGAAGGAAGGGAAATTGAAGAAGATAGACACAACTATCCAAGAGACCAAGAAATACCCTTCCATTGCCACTACCAAAACTAGTACCATGACAAGGGAAAAATTGGTAAACTCACCTTCCAATACCTTTGGTGAGTTTGAGAAGCACACTAGAGGAATTGGTTCCAAGCTCACGAGGAAAATGGGATGTGATGGCCAAGGGATAGGTATGGAAAGCCAAGGGATTTTGATTCCCATTGTATCTCAACAAAGGCCCAAGCATGAAGGCCTAAGATTCAATGGACAAGAATCTAGAAAAAGTGAAACTTAAACCACTTTTTTCAAGGAAAGAGGAACCGAAAAAGAAGACATGTGCAACCCACTACTCAAATATTCTAGTAGAAGCTTGGAAGAGGGAAACAAAGAGATGATTCTTCCATCCATATTTTCTCTAACTTTTGGGGGACCAAGCAACCAAGCTACCAAGCATCATAAAAAAAAATAGAGGTATGGAATAGTTTATTTATGTTGTCAGTGTAAGTTTTAAACCTGTGAAGTAAAGCAATACTTATAGATTCTTAAGCAAACCAGAATTTAATCAATGGCTCATTCACATAGTACACAGAGATTTATACCGGAAACCCTCAACTGGGAAAACCTTTCTTATATTCACTATACCGAATTTCACCATTCACTATACAATATATATACAATGATTTTAGGTATTCCATAGATACCAAAACCCTAATCCCTTAATCCAGGATTAATTTACAAAACCGCTAAAAATAGAAAAAAAACGCCCAAAAGTGTCAAGTTGAATCGACATTTCAGATACGTGCAAATCATGAATCTGAGTGACACGTGGCAGCTAATCGACTCATGACACATAATCAAGTGATGTAATTAAGTTACGTCACTTCGGGAGTTTTACCACCAACACTTTCCCAAAGCCCCAAAGTCTCGAATGCCGAATTCCCCAAGTGGACACGAAACGTCCGATATGAAGATCACATCAGGAGAATTCTCGATTGTTGATCTACTAGAGTGGAAGGATAGTGTAAGTGGAAGTATTAATTGACAACAAGCGGTCTCCACCATTGATGACTTACTCAGTAGGTGATCACTCCGAAGGAAAATGGAGCAACAATTAGCCTAAAGTCCCGAAGTCCTGAACGCCGAAGACCTGAAGAGTCGAAGGCGCTGAGGACCGTCGATCTGTAGGAGGACACATGTCAACAGATCATGAACTCTGGGTACAAAATACTCTGGAGGAAAGCAGAGATTGAAAGCGTCGAAGCCCTGAAGTGAATCTCAACCCTTAATCGAGAAGGGTGCCAAGGGTCGTCGATCTGGTCTTGGTAGAAAGTGTTGAAGTCCCGAAGAAAAATAGAGTCGTTGATTTGAGGAGGACACTTGGCAAGAATCTGTGGACTCCAGATAAATTCATTCTGGGAGAGCATGAAGGTTGAGAATTGAAATCGCCGAAGCCCAGAGTAGCGAAGCAGATCTCGAACATTGATCGAGAAAAAGGGACATGCATCTGTTATCACCCTATAAGTTATAGGATCAACTAGTGACTGGGATATTATCTGTCTCTAGTGTTTTTGTTGACAAATGATTTTTCACTCTGCAAATAATTTGAAAAGAAAA